>JAFEMH010007837.1:0-74164 GCA_022495995.1 Adenophora triphylla var. japonica
CAAATTACATTTTTTAACATTTTAAAAGAGGACTAATGCTAGTATTAACGACCGTCAGTTGTAGCATTAAATAGTGTCGGTGATAGTATTAAGGATTGTCAGTTGTAGTTTTTAATAGTGGAAACGATGGCACAGTTGAAAATGGTATCGGCCCTAACGTTAAAAAAAAAATATCGGTTATAGTATAAAGAAAAATGCAAAAAGCCTATAGTGTTAAAAGTACTGCAGTGAGATTTTAAGTTAAAATTATTTATAAAAATATCACCGCACATTTTAATAAAATTTTTACTTATTTACAAAATGTAACCGCACATTTCATGCAAAAAAGAGTTTCTTTAAGTGAGTTTACCAAAAATATGTTTTTCCTAAGATTTTATGCACTTAAATTAATTACGGAGAGTTCGTTATGACGTTATACTTTTTTTTAATAAGCATCGCAAAAACCGTTGTTTCTTTTCTTTTCTTTCTCCTTTTCCCCTCCTTACCGGAAATCTAACGCCCTCACGGCGGTGATCGAGCGACGGGGTGGTTGGCTTCTTGTGGTGTGTAGTAATGGCATACAGAAGGAGGCAGGGAATAACGAGGGCTTCCACATTCAAAGAAGAGATATACCATCCACCCGATGCCTCCACCTCTGCTCCCTCCGCTTCTTTGGCCGCTCAGGCCATTCGAGCCTCCGCTGCTCATCGTGACTCTTCTCTCTCCTCCGCTTATGGTGATTCCGCTTTTCACTCCTCTTTCAATTACCGATCAAAGGTACATTATTCTAAAACAAAATCCCTTTTATTTCCTCTCCTATTCGTTCCTCCTCCCTCCCCCCCCCCCAAAAATATATATATATATATATATATATATATATATATATATATATATATATATTACTCTAATTATATCAACAAACCTTCTAATTCTGATGTCGCTTTACCTGTGAAAAAATATGTTTCTTTGTAATAAATTTCATTAAATTTGATTGTGACAATGTTCGATTAGTTGCATTTTGATAAAATATGGAGACCCAAAAATATATATTATGTATTATTTTTGTCTCAAAGTTAAGAAATAAAACTCAGGAGACTCATATTTATACACAAATTATATGAGTCCTAATTTTATTAGGATTCTAACAAATCTCTTTATTCTAATAGTAAATATAATTCTAATTGGAAATACTTCTAACTTAGATAACTCTGCTAAGTTGCTCAATAACAATGGCTAGCTTAGGTAACTAAATACTTTACTTACTTGAAAATATCTCTCAATATCCTAACACATATGTATATTGAATGCATGTTGCAATTTATTTCCTTTTGACCCACTCTAGATACTTTTATTTGCATTTCTGCATGAAAAATTCTCTTGCTTTTCGTTTTTATTTGAGAAAGTTTAGTGTAGCTAGGAATGTGAGATTCACAATTCAGAGGATCAAATGTGTGTACAAATGTGAGACACAACTGTTCACACAACTAATGCTTGCATCGGAATAAAATTAATAACACAGAGACTTTAAACGTTTACTGGTTCAACTACAGCAAACAGGGCTTTAAACCTAAAAGGGATTTCACTATTTAAATATCTGATTACAAAAACAAAAGCTAATTAGTGAAATAACAAAGAAGAAAATGTTGAAGCAAGCCCTAATCAACTCATGATCACAGAACAGACTTCCTTGTGGAATGGAAGTGATTCTACAAGAACATAAAGTAAAAGACTTGTAAGAAATATAAGATTTGTGTTCAGAATCAACTTCACACACAACTTAAAAGCGCTCTTCGAACTTGTGACTTAATGAAAACTTTTCTCAAAAAAATTCTTGAATGCGTAAGTTTCTCCTTATTGAATGATTTTCTTACATATGCAGCCACCGAGAAATCTTCAAATCAATCTCTTCCTCTGAGTTAGCGAAGTAACCTACAAGAAATCAAATAGATTGACACTAACAAGGACATAGACATCAATTAGTATTGTTAGTCCTAAAATAAAACAATTACAAAGGTATTTACAAAAAAAAAGATATACACTAATTTAAACAATATCCTTACCTATAATAAAACTAAATCTTTGAAGAAAGTCAAAAATCCTACTTACCAAACTTACCCCTTCACACGGTTTTGGAGTATTGAGATTCCATAAGGATTCCCACTCTTTCAATTTGTTTCACTTTGACTTGGGACAATTTACAGATGAATATTCATCTCCTGAAATAAAGCTTTTAATTGGAGTGGGGTTGGGAAGAGAGATTGAGGTCTAGATTTTTGTGTTTTGAGTGCCATTCTGGCCTCTCAGTATGTAAACCGGTATTCATTTCAGCATTTGTATCAATTTCTTCATAGTGCAAAAAGGGAACAATATCTTTCTCTATATGAAATAGTGAATTTTTTTCTGCTTTTTTTTTGTAGATCATATAATCTTTAGTTTTTTCTTGGTTAAGTAGTAAAAAGATTTGATCTGAATGGTAGTTAACGAAACTCAGTTCAACCTGAAACTTCTATCTCCAATATATACGATCATATAAGAGAATGATTCAAATGAAAAATCAACCAATCCACACTTGTGAATATATTGTGTCATTTTATGAGTCTTGTCTTTTGTATGTGTGCATGTGTGTGTCTAAGCTCAAATATCTATATGAAACCAGTCCCCAAATATTGTAGAAATGGGGATTTATTTTGGCTAGTTTTGAGAAAAATGAAAACATCAAAAGAAGTAAAACACAATCTTCATTATCTTGGTCAAAAGAAATAGAACATTGCTCAAAGTGTACTTGAGTCTGCTAAGTTGAAGTGATGGGATATTTGGAACTCACAGGAATCTTCTGCTGATGATTATACATCAATGGGAACTATAAATGAACCAGGAGGCTTTTGGGGTGTTCTAGCAAGGAAAGCTAAAGCAATTCTTGAGGATGATGATGCCACTCAGCAATCTGAAACTTCTACTGTAAGAAATCAGCATACAACTGATGCCTCCCCAAATAGCCAGGTGACTGTCAACTTCCAACATAGCACATAGCACTCAGAAAGTTAAAAGGCTAAATTTGAAATTACTTAGTGTCTTGTTTTGTTATGTTTGAAGCATATGTCTAGCGCAGGAAGATAGATTTGATTGTTGCTTGGCTAAACTCTAGTATCCAACTTACTATGTCCTTGCTTTCTGGAACTCAGTTTTATTATCAATATCAATCAAATGAGAGCGGCGGGAAAATGGACAATCCGAGATTAAGGAAGGGCTTGGATGCACTCACAACTTCCCTTAATCACATTGGTGACACCATTGGAAATGCGTTGGAGGTAAATATTACTCACAAAGGGAGACTTCATAAGATGGTTTTCTTATTGAACATCGAGTAGGGTTTTTTTTTCCAGTTATGTGCCTCCTTGCAGTAAATTTACGAGTATGTACAATACAAGCGCATATGTGTACTGGCGAGTGGGTGGGATATGGATGTCAAATGAGTGCTTAGTGAGAAGAAAAGAAAGAGAGAGAGGGAGAGAGAGAGGGAGAGAGAGACTATGGGGGCTTCCAGTATTCGAGGATGATGGCCATTTGTTAACCTTCCATGCATTCTTTCTTTTCTTCTGTGCTTACTTGCACTAAATTTTATCAGTGTTCACAATATGCACATGCACGTGTGCACACTGGGGAGTGGAGATGTGGCATTTGAGGACTTAATGGAGAGAGAGAGAGAGATAGAGATGCAAGTAAATGCTACTGTTCGATGATTACGGTTATCTGTTTGCTTAAGATTTGGAGTTATAGTTCATATTTCGGATGAACATAAAAAAATTCAGGAATCTACAGAAAAATGAGGAGCCTCTCTCTCTCTCTCTCTGTCTTTTAATAGAAAACAAAATATTTACAAGGGCATTCTTCAGTTTACACTGGGCTGTGAGGGTGTGGGATTTCATTCGAAAACTTAGCGAGACAGAGGGAGGAGGCAAGTAACTGCCATTGTTTGATTATTACGGTTGTGTGCTTGACATTTGGAGTTATATTCATATTTTGGATGAAGTCAAAATAAAATTAAGAATCTACCAATAAGATGAGAGAGCCTTTCTGTATGTATGTCTGTCTCTTCTCTGAGGAATCTACCAATTTTTTTGAGGAATCCACTAAGACATATGAGGAAAGTTCACAAGGTAAAACACCGAAGGTGTATACTAAGGGCAACTCCAACAATGGTATTAGCTAGATAGGGATCAAATTCAAAATTTGATCCCTACTTATCACTATTCATGAGGTATCAAAAATTTCATTTCCAACCATAGGTATCAAATTAATGGTATCAAAGTATATTTTTTTTATTTGTTAAGTTTAGTAATGCTTTCAATATTACCAATTATTTTTTTAAACTATGCCTATTGATTTAATTATTTTTTATCAAAAAAAATATAATATTTACTTTATTATTATTATATAAAAAGTCAAATAAATTACAATTTAATGCCTAATTTATGGTATTAAATTAAATAAATTAATATTAATTTACTACTTCCTACAATTAATGCCTAGTTTGTGGTATTAAAATTTATTTTTTATTTTCACATATATTATAAATATTATTGGTTTTTGTAAAATTTATTTTTATAAAATAAAAAAAAAAGTCAGAGAAAGTGTGTAAAAAATGAAAAATCAATTGGATGAATGCTATTTAACTGGATGAGAAAGTGATTAATTGGGTTAGTGAAACAAGCCTACGTGATCAATTTATTTTTATCAAAGTAATTTTATTAATATTTTTAATATGATAAATAATTTCAAATTGATAGTTATTTTAATTATTTTTAAATTAAAATATTAATTTTATAAATAATTATATAAAATTTTAAATAAATTAAAAGTTGAAAATAAATCAAATGACAGTCTACAAAATATTTTCAAAAAAAATAAAAGATAAGGTGATAAAAATATATAACCGGATAATATATATTTTTTGTGATTAAATATGAATATATAATTAAATATTGGTTAATTTGCCATGTGGCATCTTCTTGTTGGTCAATTAGAAAGTGGGAAGGAGGACAAAGAACTGATTTGATGTTTGGGGAAGGGGACAACCTCTCACGTGGGCCTTTTTTTGCCAGCTTCTTCTTTATTCTTATTCACTTTCGCGCGTGAAGAGAGTGTGGGAGTATTAGGCAAGATAGCAAATTTGCTACCTTTACTAATACTACACCAAAATTTGATACCATTCATTTTTGTTGTTGGAGTTGCTAATACTTCTCAATGGGTATCAAAATTTGTATTTGATACCCATTGTTGGAGTTGCCCTAAAGAAGTATCGCTCAATCCCCAATAGCGACCAGGTAACCAGAATGGCCTTCTTCTTTTGAACGATTCCTGACTACTTCTTTCATGTCATGGCCAATATAAATTGTCCCAAGAGATTTAAGTTTCAAGTATAGGACTACGGTGTTGTAGCTTAATGTCGTGAATGTTGAAGGAAGACAATTGTATGTGTGATTGGACCCCAAGTTCTGATCCACAACTCGTTAATTTGTAAAGAGAATTATTAGATGGAAAATTTTGTGGTAGAACTGCCTGGTTAGCTGAGCTGTTTAGCTCATTATTTCTCTGTTTGATGGAATCCCTAACAGAATAACACTTTATCTTCACATCAGTTCTACTGTAGAAATACTCACCAGTGGATTGGTGTTCATTCCCAGTAAAATATTTCCAAAAATAGATCCTTAACAAGTTCACTGGGGGAACTAATTGCTGGATCTATGTTGAGTTGTGCTAAAATGACGAAATTTGTTGCAGACTTTCAGAGCGATTGCTGATTGGTCATAAACTGTAGATGTTATTATCTAGTGGTGGGACTTGAATATTATTCAACCAAACACTAGATGCCAACTTATAGTTTGTCTGCATTGTATTCATTTTGTCACTAGCACTTATATCTGTTTAATGCTCTAAAGTTAATGGTTCCCATATGTTTTTTGTTCCTGACATCTCATTTGTAACGAATGGATTCCTTCTGTTTAGAGTTGTGGGATACTTATTATGACCCGTGTCCCTCATGTGCATACATGATCGTCGGACTCATTTAAATATCATAGAATAGCTATTGCGGTATAGGTGACTCACCTGTCACTTGTGTTGCGGTATCTACGCATACATATTTAGTTAAAGAGAATAATTGCCCCACTCCCTCATAATTGGACAAGTTCTGCGGGATGATCGTATCATATTTGGAAATCATTAGGAGTGGTGGATTGGAGGACTGAGTGATGAAATTGCCATGTGGCCCAACCGCAGTTGATTGAGTGGCCTAATTAAGATAAAAGGGAGAAGTCATGGAATGAACTAGAATAAGGACACGTGGTGTAAAGCCATATGTTATAAAGGATCTACCAATCCAGTAAGGCCACGTGCGGTACGGACTCAATTGACCCCTCACATGCGGTACGGACGCACAACCGTTGCATATAAATTGATGCAGGGGCGGTTCCAGAGCGGGCGCAAAGACTCGCCCCCAAATGACGTGGAAATTTTTTTTTTGCCCCCACCATATTTTTGTTATATATGTATATATATAATTAACTTCAAGATTAACACCAAATGAGTGGTGTGGTTCAAATAAGGGGTGAAGTTAAAGTTCTTCGATGTTTCCTTTCAAATCCCTGTTCAAACCCTGCTACCTACATTTTCAATTAATTTTATTTGTCTTCCATCTTTGCTATTCTTTCTCTTAATTTCCTCACATTTTTTCAATCTTAATTAATTCGTTAGGCTTTTCCCATTTTTTTTGTTTTTGGTCTTTCTTCCTATTATCCCAAGTTTAATTAGCAAATTTGAATTTCTTTTTTGTACGAGTAATATATTTTAATAAATTGTTTGCGTTAAATACTTCAACATTATTTCAATCGTTCTTTGAATTATTTACTTTTATCATTTTTGTTAACTAAAATACATTGTATTTCATGGATCCGACCCATTTTTTACTTGTCCGACCCGAAAAAATTTTTTCGGGGGCGCTGCCCCCGAACCCCCGTGTAATCTTGCCCCCCCCCCCTCGGCCAATTCCTGGCTCCGCCCCTGAATTGATGGCTCCCATAAATGGCTCTAGCCATTTATGGGGAGCTACAGTAACATTCTCTCAAGTTCATTCTTTAGACCTTGTCCTCTCCCAAGCTTATTAGATCATCATTCTCACTCCTCTTCTCCATTGATCTTTGGTCGTTCAAGTGTACCACCTCACTAAACCTAACATCTTCAATCCTTAAAAGGATTATACATCTACAAGAGTAAAGCTAAATCATGGTAAAATGGATATCGAGACTTACATCTGTAGCTTTAGACTGGCAAATGTTAAATGAAACTCGTTGAATGTTTCTTATCACTTTATTAAAGAGCAGCTACTTATGCTATCAAGTCCTAGAAACAGAATTGATGCATTCTTCATTTGGTTCTCAGGAAGGACGTAGCATTGTGGAGAATAAAACTGCAGATATCATCGAAGAAACCCATAAACTTCAAAACAGGAGAAAAGGAATTAATGGCGACGAACAGAGATTTAGTGTATATAATCAATGGCAGGAGTCTTCAGCGCAACCCACACAAGCACAAATCCAAGCGAACCACAAAAATCAAATCAAGGCATCTCGCGACGTAAGGTGGCATTTGTGTAATTATTTATTGTTGATTCATGCAGGAATTGCAGGAAGTGGTCTAGCTATAAACTCATTCTTAAGATTTTTAATCTGGCTAATACAATTACATAATGGAAATTATTCAACTGAGCATGTTGGAGAAATCTCTGGCCCACCCACTGCTCAACTTACCCAAGCAAATCCTCCCTCCGTCCCGGAAAGTTAGTCCCGGCTCAAGTTAACAACCAAAAATGTTGGACTAACTTTCCGGGAAGGAGGAAATAAGATTTGTATGTAACTTACCTAGAAGAAATGCATGGTTTTGATAGTCAATGCATGATCCAGAATTTAAATTGGTTGACAAGTGCATAACTCAAGTGACTAGAGGATTGGTGAAGAAAGCATGCTATAACTCAATATAAGTTTATGTCTTCTCCAGTGGAATGCATTGTTTTCCCTTTATGCTGTTCACAGGTGGCGATGGCTACAGCTGCTAAGGCCAAACTTATTCTTCGGGAGCTGAAGACAGTCAAAGCAGATTTAGCATTTGCAAAGCAACGATGTTCTCAGCTAGAAGAAGAAAACAAAATGCTTAGAGAGGCTCGTGAAAAAGGAGTCAACCCAGCAGATGATGACATGGTAAAACTTATTTATTTCTCTGAGGCTTTTCTTTTCTTACTTCACGTCTAATGGTATAAATATTCTGTGAGGGTCTATCTAATACATCCTCCAGTCCACACCAAAGAGTCAACTATTCTATTTTTGAATGTTCCACTTTGATAAAGTTGTTCCAAGAACTAAGCACTAGATTTAACGAGTATCCCAAACTTATTGTTAAAAATGAGCTTAAATTTAGCGAAATTATTTTCATCAAGTAAGAGGCTTGGCACCAGATCAAAAGGAAGTCACAGAACTAGAAATTAGGTAATGTTATTTAGATAGAAATTATTGCATGACCCATATGCATGTAGTTTCTTTATTTAGATAAGTGGAGTTGTAAAGTGTTTTAAGATGTCAATAGTGACATATGAACGACTGTCACAGTCCTGAAGACAGTAAGCGATATGTATGCTAATTGCTAAATCAAGATGCTTGCCCCTGCAGCCCTGCTTGATATAATTAGATTCCTACTTTCCATTCATGTATATGCATAAATCACTTGATGCAAAAATCTTTCTTGTGGCTTACAAATTATAAAATGACTGATATAAACCTATGCCATCTTGAGAAATGACTGATAACCACTTGACGTCTTTGCAATGTCAGATACGCCTTCAGCTGGAGACACTTTTGGCTGAGAAGGCTCGCTTGGCTCATGAGAATTCCATATATGCACGGGAGAACCGCTTTTTAAGAGAAATTGTTGAATATCATCAACTCACCATGCAAGATGTGGTCTATTTGGATGATGAAGAGGTTACAGAAGTTTGTCCAGTACCTGGTATGGCCAGGATGCTCTCTGTTTCCCCACCCTCTCCTTCCTCCCCACGCTCACTTCCGGAGGTTTCCCCATCTGCAAGCCCTTTGGTTAAAAAGGAAACCTCCAGTATTCCTGTCTCTGAGGTTTCTCAATCTACAAGCACAGCAGTAAAGAAGGAAACTGAAGCTGCAGATGTTCCTAAAAGAGTCCCTGACAAGTTCCACTAGTTCACATTCCACCAAAGAAGCCTTGACCAGATCCTAGGGCACTTCTACATGATTCAGTTTTCTCTCCTTGCAAATGACTTTGGTAAAAAAAAAAAAAAAACTTTTTTTTCTTTTCGCCTCATCCGGGGAAAGGAAGGTGTGGAGAGAGCTTGAGAATTTATAACAGGCTTAAACCTGATGATTATTTTTTGTAAGTAGGCTTCTGGAACTGTTTGAGTAATAACAAACAATCTTTTATTTTGGAAGACTTCTTTGGCTATTTGTCTAGCAAACTACAGTAGTTTCTTTTGTCAAAAACAAGTGTAGCTAGGCTAATTAATGTTGTAACTTACAAAGTAACTTTCTTTTAGGCACAATGTATTTTTTTTTTCTTCAGATGGAGAGCAAAGCAATGCAATGCAATTTTGATACAAGAGTGAGTATAAACCAAAAAGATTTCATATATGACAAAATGAAAAGTTGTGTTCTTATATAGTTAGATGTTAACATAAGTTTCTGTAGTTTAATAATAGGCTCCTGAATTGCATACAATATATAGACAGAGTTAGCCTGCCCTAGTCTAGATGACCATAAAATGGAATGGGATGCCTGCTAAAGCATTTAGCTCCATGGCAGAAAAAAAAAAAACATCCCTGCTCTGCTGATTCACTTCAAAACAGCTGAAAAAACAAACTGGTTGATCCATCACCAAATGATCGGAGATCTGCTGGTTTAACCAAGGCTCTACATAACGGACATGTCCTCTCCCTCTCAAACCTGAAACAAACAAGAATTCTTCTCGCCTATCATGTCATGAATTACGTATAAAAGCATCTAACACATTTATGTCATCTGTTGCCCAAAGTGTGTGATTGCTAAGTAAAAAAAAGTTAAAGGGCACAAACATTCTAGAGAATGTAGAAAGTTTATACACAAATGAACAGGATAGTTAACTAACCACTCTGATACACAATCTTCGCAAAATATGTGTTTACAACGCAGTAGGATAGGGGCATGCATTTTCTCCTGGCAAATAGCACACAAATCTCCAGCTGCACTGACCTGGATTACATCACAAACAACATTGGCATTCGCTTATAACTTCTTTTTCCTTCCAAAATACACGCTGCCATCCAATTGGCAATGGATTTAATTTACTACTACCTAGGATTAGCAAGCAACTAGTCTCTGTCCATCCGGAATGATGTTCCCATTTTTGTTGTTGTTTGTTTGAATGAACTTTGAGCAATAATTATAGGTTAATTTAATATGGCATTGAAAATCTGAAATCCGTTATTGATACACCATTATAAATACTATCGGTAACAATTTTTAGGTTTACGTTAAGATAATTAAATTAATACAAAATTATTGCTCAAAGTTTATTCAAACAAACAACAAAAAAGTGGGATATCATTCCGGGAGGGAGTATGAAGTAACATGAAAATAATAGAAGAAAAGGGCATAACATTTAGCTGCGGGTCCTAAGATGAGGTATCAGGAGGGCCAACCAAAAGTTACCCAACATTGACTCAAGTGCGCCATAAGTTGGGGCGCAGGGCAAATGTGCCATAAATTGGACATAATTTGTTGTATGTAGTGACTCGTCAGAAACATATGAAAACCAAAACAAACACAGTACAGAAAATTGACAAGATGTAAGAGAAAGGACTAAAGGCACCTGTTCTGATGTTGCATAAGCTCCATAATGAATCTCTTTTCGTGACAATGCCTTCAACGCAACAAAGAAAGATTGAACCTGCAGAGCCAACCAAAGTGAATAGTAGAAATCAGGAATAAGATCCATGCACAAACTTTTCGCACTAGCTTAAGATTTCAAATAGCAAGCGTACAGAATGGTAGAAGGTACAAAGACTGCACAAATCAAGTTCGAATCCATGAGAATCTAGAAGATACACACCTTCTCGACAACAGATGTGAGCTTGAATGTCAAATACAAGCCAGTCATTAGCGATGAAAACAGGCTTCCATATTCTTTGTTCAGAAAGAAACGGTACCAAACTGGAGCCGGCAGAAAAGCGCGGTATAGCAGCAACATATACTCAACTAAAGTTAGCATTTGACCCTATAGAAAAGAAAGCGCTTCTGTCAAAAGCACATCTCATTCCTAAAGTCAAATTTTCATTCATATAGTACTACTCCCTCCGTCCCAAAAATGTCCGGAAAAAATCAAATTTGCTCTTGATCAAGAGCAAATTTGAAAAAAAAATTGGACATTCATTTTCAGACAGAGGGAGTATTACAGTTTTTTCATTCTTCAAGGTTAACCAAAAACTTGACTCGTAGCATCATACATATTGCCCGACCTGCTTACGGTAATTTCTGCCCCTGCTGTTCTTGTAATACATGAGAAAGAAACACTTCAGAACCATTGCAGCTTGACGAACCAATGTATCTATCACAGAGGAAACTGTAAGAAATTCTCCGAGACACTCAGACATGAATTTACTCTGTGAAATACGTTGAAGTGAAGTGTAACCCAGTGAAAAGTGGGAAGTTTTCAGAGCACTAATTGTGGTTGAGTTACAGTTAAATGTCTTAATGTATAAATACAATGGTGCATTGGAAAAATGAGAAACATCAAGTACTGTCATGCACTGATCAAGAATATAAGTTCATTTGATAGAGGAGGATAGAACTGGGGGATAATAACTCACCATTCACCATGATAATAAAAATAGCATGCCAAAACGGTGGTATGGCTTTTGGTGGGAGCATTATCAATGGATACAAAAGATCATCGTTTCGATACCACCAGTAAACCCCCGCGATGTGGAGCGCAAAGACAATAGAGATGCCCAAAAGAACTAATATCTTTCTCTCTCCCTATAAAATAAACAAGTCTTATCTTTTTCTCATGAAGACGATAGAAATCGTTTTGGTGTTTCTACAGCAAGCGAACAACAAAACGAAACTTAGAATGCACAAGAACAATTTACAGCACCTTAAGAGCAGTCTGCTTTCGTAGAATGTCATTCGACTTGAACATAACCGCAGCAATCCAGATAGTAACAAAGAAACCTGTAATTCCTTGCAAAAAAACAACACTCGGGTGAATCTTTGGCTGAAATGAAAGACGAAAATCCTAGATGGTATGGGGAACTTTGGGCAAGAACTTGCGCCTGTGGAAGTATGAAAAGGATATTTGAGTACCTGACTTCTGCCTTCAACCGCCATCTATTCGGTGTGCATTCATGGATATAACTTTTAACATATCCACATACTCCATCCGTTCAACTAAAAGTTACACTTTTTTCCCAAAAGGTTGTCCCACTAAAAATTACACTTTCTCAAAACGGAAATTTTAAAATACTTCTTTATTCAATGGGACCCACTTGCATACTCACAACAACTATCTACTAACTATTCCAACCCCACCTTCTACCTCCTACATCACTTTTCATACTCACAACACTTACATCACTACACTTTTCTTAATCCCCGTGTCCAAAACAAAAGTGTAACTTTTAGTGGGACGGAGGACGTATAAGTTTTTTGAAGGCAAGAAAACTGTGGAAACTTGCTAATGTATTGTTAAAATACTTAAATCCATCATTGCATATTGAGTGAGTTATTGACTCTTAGATACCGAATGTCGCAAGGTTGATTTAATTTTGTTATGTGATATGAAGAGATCTTTTGAGGCGGCCTAGAAACAGAAGAGAGCCTTCAGAGGCGGAGTAGAAATATTTATTAAATATAGCTGTCACTAAAAATGGCACCAAACAAGTACCAAATGAAAATGAGATTAAAGTACCTTGCAAATGCCGCCGAATGAAAACGACCAGCAGAAGCAAAGAGAATGGAAGAACTTGCTCAATCCACCTGGCAGCTTGCTGTATATCATATCTCTGATAAGAAGAATCCCTGCTGCTATTGATCCCAATTCCATCAGCAGCCTCGGCATCAACACTCTGGGATATACCCTCACCCAACCCGCGAACACTTCTAGAATCACCCTGAGCATCTAAAACTGATGATGCAGAAGCACTTCTAGAGATGGGCCGGGAAAACACTTCATTCTGTACAGTACCATCCTCAGCTGCCCAACCGCAGAAGAAGACAAGACAGTCCCAAGCCTATCATGGTCTTGCTCACCAGCACCAATAATCCTAATAGAAACCTCACCGGCATTCCCAGGCACGGGGACATCAGAATCATTGTGAGGGGTGTGATCACGGTAACCAGAGTTGATCAAAGAATCTGAATCGGGGTGAGTCGAGCGGGGTCGGAGAAGGCCAGAATAATCCAATAGCGTAGATAAAGGGGAGTGGAAGAAATTAGAAGCAGAGAAACGCATTCCATAACGTCTGGGATGAGTAGTAGCAGTGGCGGTGGCGGAAGACGGTCTGTGAGGATCAGAATTAGGAGCGGCACCGGTAACAGGAGAGGGTTCCATTCGTGTGGAAGACCTTCCCCTAAACCTAACCCTAAACCTATCCGTTGAACCGAATTTCATTTCATAAGTTAGAAGAACCTCCAAAAACGAAATAATTATACAAATAACAATCGATCGTACGCCATAGAAATGAGCAAAACAATTAGGAAAACAGTTGAAAATTTAAGCTAAAAGAGGAATCAACGAAAAAAGGAAAAAAAAGAAAGAAAATTGGATGGAACTGAGAGGGAATACCTGTGAGATCGAAACTCCGTTGGAGAACCTGGGGAATCAATGGAGGAGAGAATTCATGGGGATGAACCTAATCGGTAAAAACCGGGGGAAATGAGGAGGATGGGGAATAATGGAAATTTTGAAAAGGGGGTGAGGTTTTCAAAGAGAAAATGATGGTATCGTCGGGTAATGAGTGGGGCGGAGAATTAAAAGCGAAATGGTGGAGACGACGGAGGTGGTGGTGGTGGCCGTGTCTGACAAATTCTCTCTCCCCTGCGTCCGTCTTTGTGCCTCCTAATTTTGATCTTTTGGCAGAGCGCGAGAAGAGAGAGTCAAAGGACAACGATTGTTTTTGCTTATATATATTTTCCCTTTTTTTTTTTAATTTTTATATGCAAATGCACCCCCAATCTTATATTTTTTTGACTCACTTTCAATAGTTTTAAAACTCTAGTTTAATTAATTAAGTTTAATACAACTTTAATCTTTATACACTCCTTAATTAAAAAAAAAAAACTTTATGAAGTGAAATCGAGGGTTCCAAGAAAAATCAAGGTCCATATGAGGTGACGAAGACGCCTTCGAATTAGGTGGATAGGATGTTACCCATAAAAGGCATGCGATATCCCCGGTGATTGATGCGTTGGCAAATATTTAGTATGGGAACTTTCTCCCATTCACGACGGTGCACTTGGGGTTTGAGTGGTGATCGTATTCATTCAGTAAAGTGGTGGTGATCGTATTCATTTGAGTGTTTGCATTGGTGGTACGATTTGTTGTAATGACAGTATCTTCGGTGGTTGGTGTTGGAAAAATTCGTTATATGTGAAGGAAATGTGTATTTTTCTTACATGAATCATTTGTCGTTTGACAAAGATTATTGTGGGTTCATGTTCCACGTTGTGAGAACATGAAAATGAAATATCTAGATGTCCAATTTGGTATTGAATAAGAAAGATATGATAGCTCAAAGTTGGTGGGTTGAAAGTGTAACTTTTGAAACTTCATCAAACTATTATTGTTCCATATATCCAAATTATTAAGGGATTAATTGAAAATATACCAAGAGTCTTGGGGTTACAAATTGAAAGGACCTTAAGGGATTAATTGGATACATACCAAGAGTCTTGGGAGTTACAAATTGAAAGGACCTTCATATAAAATTCTAGGACTTTTGATGGAGCTATATAAGAGTTACCCACAACAAGAAACTAGAATGTTTTTTCATCAATCTTTCCACCCTCCCTCTTGCAATTTGTTATCTTCTTCCTTTGGCATCCTAGAAAATATCCATGGTGATTTTGACCAAGCATGGGGAAATTCGCCGGAAAACTTAAGTGCAAAGTTGTTCCGGTTCATCCGTTCTATCCTGGGAGACTAACGTCCATTGAAGACATCAAGCACTCGTAGTGAGGGGGCGAATTAGTCTTAAGGAGAGTGTCTAACACGGCTCGGATTCAAGCAAATTCAAGACGACGACTTACGGTTTTTTCTTTGTTAATGTTTATGTTGTATATTGTATTTCAATTTTATTGTAATTCTTTTTCTTTTGTGCTCGATTGTTTAAATTTGTCTAACAATCTTAAGACTAATTCCCTATTTGAGAAAGAATTACAGATTTGGAAATCCGGTGGAGCGGTAATCAAAGAAAGAGGTAAAAGAATTGGAAAACGATGGACGAGACGGAAGAAAATTCCAGCACATTTTTTCAGTGACCATCTGTGGTAAAAATTATTTTCCCGTTTCTTTAACCGTTGAATCGGACTGAAATTTGGTGTGCATATTCAGGACTCATAGGAGAAGATTCTGAACGGTGGAGATCGGATTTTATTTTGTAGATATTAATATATAAATTTCGGAACAGAGCAGTTTCTGAAAGAAGTAATGATGTATTGACTTACGGATGAACATCTAGGATGTTGCAATCATTGTGTAAAATAGTTGTGGTGATGCCACTTCTAGTGTTTATACAATGAATGATAGATCTCTTATGGTTCACGAAAATTATAGTGAGAAAAATTGAAAAGTTCGATTGAACTAAATTGAGAAAATGAACGGTTAAAGATATCGTATTTAACGTTCTTATGATTCACAAGAATCATGTTGAGAAAAATTGAATAGTTCATTGAACTAAGTTGAGAAGATGGACGGGTAAAGATTTAGTCTTTAACGTTGCATTTTATAAATGGAAAGTTCTTTTGAACTAAGTTGAGAAGATGAACGAATAAAGATGTAGTCTTTAACGTTGCATTGTTTATACGATGTATTGACAAAGATGATAGGGCTTCTCGAAAGAAGTTGTTAAAGCCTATTATTGTCAATAGTGACAAAAGTTACAAAGATTAAAATAATAGAGCTTCTTGAAAGAAGTTGTTGAATTCTATTGTTGTGAAGATTGACATATATCACAAGGACTAAAGTATAGGGCTTCTTGGGAGAAGTTGTTAAAACCTATAATTGAAATGGGTGACTAATGTCAAAAGATTAAAAATAATATGAATTCTTAAAGAAAGTAGTTAAATCCTATTTTTGATGACAAATGACACAAATATTTAGAAGTATAAATTTTAAAAGAAATTGTGTATTTGGTGAATGAGAAGGTAATTTCTCTAATTTAGAGGTACTCCAAGATGAGACATTTAAAATTTTGAAATAGTTAACCTCCAATTATAATTTCATTACAGAGATTTAGAGGTTTATAATATGGTTTGTTATAAAAAATAAATTGTGATAATTTCCCTAATGAATTACAATTTATTTTTGGGTGAATTCTCTAATTATATTAGAGAGCTCTATTGGTAACAACAAAGTTACATTTTGGTGTTTAATTGTTGAAAAATTAAAGCCAATATTTTGGGAAAGGCTCCTTGTGTGGAGAAAAATCTTCAATGGGATGTGGTTGTTCCAAGTATTTCGGCTCACGTAATGAGAAGTTAGAAAATTTTGTTGGCCTCGACTTTAAGTGATGGCAACAATAGATGTTCTACTTGACCACCCTTAAACTTGTGAGGTTTCTTAAGAAAGATTCTATAAAGTTGGATGAAAATAAGACGGATGTTTAATCCGTGAGTGCGGCTGAAGCATGAGATTTTTTTTTTGAATTATATACTTAACGGATTGTCGAATTCGTTATATAACGTATATAGTACCTAGAAAATGGTGAAATAATTATGAGAGTCTTTGGACTATAAATAATAAATCTGAGAATGCGGCTGAAATGAACTTCATTATAAGTCGTGCTCTTGATTTTAAAATAGTGGACTTCATAAACCATGAAAAGTTAAATGAAATAATTGAAAATGATCTTTCATGAAAACCATACCCAATGGATGGTGTTGAGTGAAATTCTCAAGTGATGGCAATAATTGAGAAATTGTTTCACACTTGAAAAGATTTCAAGAATTACCTCATATATAAATGAAAGTTGAGGTTTTTGCTATTCGTCTTTGTGTTGAAAAAGAGAATAGAGCTTTGGAGAAGAAGTTGAAGCAAATCGAAATGCTTAAACTCTAAGATAAGTTGGTCAAACTTGGTTTGAAAAGTCAAGCTTATTTGGAAAGTCAAACTTGGTTTGAATGTCAAACATGATATCATCAAGAATGATATTCATGATCCTTAAATGAATGAAATGGAATTGTATCAACTGATGAGTTGAATTAGTGATCAATAATGAGAATAAGTCTCGTTAGTTAGATCATATTCCTAACGTTAAAAAGAAATTCAAAGAAAATGTGATATGTGCTTGAAAAAATATAATCAAAGCATATTGATGCTTATGATGTGAATATTATTCAAACACATGGTGGTAATGTGTAAATTATTACATTTATCAATATTTGCTTAAGAGCAAAATATTTAATCTTATCTCTTTAAAGAAAAAGTTGGAAACCAACTTAATAAGGAGGTAGTGATAAAACACAACTAAATGTAGTTTGTGTATATGTTACACTAAATACTATTGATTGCATATGGTTGGATATGCTTACAATAGTTGTGATTATAGAATTCTTGTGTCTGAATTCAAGATTCAATAATGGAATCATGAAGTGCTTCTTTCTTTAAGAATATGTTTCCGTATAAATTAAGAGATGAGGCAAACTCATTTAAACGAATTCATGATTCAATAGAAGAAGAAGAAATTTATCATGAGGATGATAAAGAAAAGGTATAACCTCGACATAGCAAATGAAGTAGGATAAGAAAATTTTATGGCCCGGATTTTCTAACCTCCATGCTAGAAAGTGAATCACAAAGTTATAAAGAATTGAGCTCTTTGGAAGGATATTTGTGAAAAGAGGCCATTAAAAGTGAGATTGATCCAATCTTGGAAAATCATACTTAGAAACTAGTAGATTTACCTCCGAGTAGTAAATCACTAGCATATAAGTGAATTTTCAAAAAGAAAATGAAGACCGATGGAACAATCAATGAGTACAAGGCTAGACTTGTAATTGAGGATTACAAGAAAAATGAAGACCTTGATTACTTTTATACTTATTCTCTCATCACGAGAATAAAGAGTTGTATTTGCAATTGCTGCATAGCAGAATTTGAAATACATCAAATGGATGTAAATAACCTTTCTAAATGTCGATTTAGAAGAGAAAATTTACATAGAACAACCCAAGAGGTTTGTTGTACATGAGCAATGAAACAAAGTGTCCACAATGTACATCATGATCAAATGGTGTTAATAATGAAAATTGATATTATTGCTAATTTTGGGACTACTCCGAAAATGTGGGGGTGGGTATACTTTGGAAAATAATTACCTTTTGGAGAGGTTTCCCCAAGAAAACAATGAGATGTCCATATGAAGTATGGAAACGTAGGCCTACGTACACTTGTTAATATGGGGGTGTTTCGCAAAGTAGCAAGTCCAATTACCAAATAAATTGAATTTGGTTACTAAATGGTGGATTATGTTTCAAGAGTTATGTTCATAACAATTGTGCATATTGGTTTGTTATATATGATTCAATAAGTTTGAATATATATAAAAATCAAAAGAAAATAAAATCAATGGAAATCAAGTATTGATGTCAAATTCATGAAAGTGAATATATGATACTTTGAATGAAATAGATCAAAGTGTTGAAATGGTTCAAGAAATGGAACCTAGAAGAAAATGTGCTAGTTTGTAAAGTCATTGTATGACTTGAGACAAGTACAAAGATAATGACATCAAATGTTTGATTGTGTGGATTTAAACAAGAGTAACTACGTCACCTTGTTAATTAAATTCAAAAATGATATGTTAACTAAGAAAAATTCTAGTCAATTTGATCTGTTGATTCAAATCCAATAAAAACTAATAGACTTGTTTTTAAACAAGTCATTAGGTAGATATTCTTGAAATTTTGAAATGATCAATATGGAATAGCTGGGACTTAAATGAATTTGTGTTAACACTTGTCCCATGGATAAAGCTTGTGTTAGCAAGATGTTATATTGCTAAAGTCAATTTATGATTGACATGACATATAGCAATGTGTGTAATGGTAGTCTAGACATTTATGTCTAAGACATAATACCATTAAACAACTACTCTCAACTAATTTGACAATGTGAAGTCAAATGATAAACGAATCCGTTAACCAAAGGGTTAAATAGAGAGTTAGTTGAAAGTTCGATGAGGGGAATGAGACGTAAGCCTCTTAAAAGTTAAACACAGAGGAAAACCCAATCTAGATGACTGGAGATCCCAAGAACTAGATTCAATGGGACAACCTAACTGTTAAAAGACTTACAGCGTCATTGTGGGGGAACCAACCCCAAGTTCATTCCTGTTAGTGACATCCCGAAAGGACAAGGATAAGCTTATGGCTTTTAATGATTCTTACGCGTCGAAAATTCGAGCGGGGTAATACGGGTTACCTTTTAGAAATCATCTATGTGAGAGAGAAGTGGGGCCGCTTCGAGAAGAATTGTGTGAGGCTCAATTTTTAGACCCTCTCACAGAATCAGGCAAAATGTTCAGGGCCATGAATGAACATAGCTATGAGAATTGAACTATGTTAGGACGTTACTTTTGTCAAGTATATGATTGGCTACACAAAAAGCATAACGGTTCAAGGACATCGCGTCTACCGACTTGCGAGTAGAGTAAATATGCTTGTACGATCGAAGGTTCAATGGGCATTCTCACACCTATCGTATGCAAGTTTTCGTCTGTCGGACTCTATCATCAAACTCGTCATCAATTTCCTTCATGTGGGGGATTGTTGGAAAAAATCGTTATATGTGAAGAAAATGTGTATTTTCCTTACATGATTCGTTTGTCGTTTGACAAAGATTATTGTGGGTTCATGTTCCACGTTGTGAGAACATGAAAATGAAATATCTAGATGTCCAAAGATATGATAGCTCAAAGTTGGTGGGTTGAAAGTGTAACTTTTGAAACTTCATCAAACTATTGTTGTTCCATATATCCAAATTATTAAGGGATTAATTGGATACATACCAAGAGTCTTGCGGTTACAAATTGAAAGGACCTTAAGGGATTAATTGGATACATACCAAGAGTCTTGGGGGTTACAAATTGAAAGGACCTTCATATAAAATTCTAGAACTTTTGGTGGAGCTATATAAGAGTTACCCACAACAAGAAACTAGAATGTTTTTTCATCAATCTTTCCACCCTCCCTCTTGCAATTTGTTATCTTCTTTCTTTGGCATCCTAGAGAAATATCCATGGTGATTTTGTCCAAGCATAGGAAAATTCGCCGAAAAACTTAAGTGCAAAGTTGTTCCGGTTCATCCGTTCTATCCTGGGAGACGAACGTCCATTGAAGACATCGAGCACTCGTAGTGAGGGGGCGAATTAGTCTTAAGGAGAGTGTCTAACACAGCTCGGATTCAAGCAAATTCAAGACGACGACTTATGGTTTTTTCTTTGTTAATGTTTATGTTGTATATTGTATTTCAATTTTATTGTAATTCTTTTTCTTTTGTGCTCGATTGTTTAGATTTGTCTAACAGTTGGTGCATTGGCGGATGTTGAAAAGTAAAGTGGTTGGTGGTTTGGACTGGATCCATTGTAGACTATATAAGACGCTTCACCTTTAAAATCAATTGATGACAAAGAGAATAGCTTATCAAGTTTATATGTTGACCCATGTTTAGTTTTTTATTAGATGTGAAATATATTGTCTAATATATATTTCCTCCGTCCCATAACAAGTGACGTAGTTACTGTTTTGCACGGGAATTAAGAAAAAAGTGAAAAGGTTGATGTGTTGTGAGTGTAGATAGTTAAGTAGGAGAGAGAATGAGTGGAGAGAATAGTAAATTATAATGGTGTTGTGAGTATTATAATAATGTAGGAGAGAGAATGAGTGAAGGAAATAGTAAAGATTCTTTTCCATTTTAGGAAGTGTGACTTATCAGTGGGACACCCAAAATGACAAAGTGTGTCGCTTGTTGTTATGGGACGGAGGGAGTATAAGTAGATTCGATTCGTTAATCTTTTTCGAACACAGTGTATTTCAAACATATTTTTCAACATGTGATGATTTAACTTAACCATATAAGACAATGGGCTCAATTATGTGATGATTTAGCTAAATTTTCTAACATTTTTATCAAAAAAAAAAATATTACTCTCTTCGTCCCATTAATAACTTCACTTTTTGTCATTTTAGGTGTCCCATTTAAAGCTTCACCTTTTTTTTTTTGGCAAATAATCTTTACTATTTTCTCCACTCATTTTCTTTCCTATTTCACTATTACACTCACAACACTTTTCAAATTTACTATTTTCTCCGCTCATTCTCTCTCCTATTTTATTATTACACTCACAACATTTTCTTCACTCTTAATTTGCGTGCCGAAACCAAAATAGTGAACTAAATATTGGGAAGGAGAGAGTATATGTTTTCTAAAATTTTGTAAATTTAGGTCATTAATTTCTAAATTGGACATCAAATCCTAAATTTTGTTTAACGAATGCTCCCTCCATCCCACAAAATTTTATTCCTTTACTGTTGAGAACGAAAAATAAGGAATAATGTTATTAAAGTAGGTGTTGTGAGTGGGAGGAGAGAGAATGAGTGGAGAGAATAGTAAATTTGAAAAGTGTTGTGAGTATGACAAGCGGGTCCCATGAATAAAGAAGTATTAAAAAAATTTCTTTTTAATAAAGTGGGACTTTAAAGTGGGACGCCCAAAATAGTAAAATGAATAATATTTTATGAGACGGAGGGAGTATCCCCTAAATTTTACACCTATATTTCTAGTTTACCCTGTATATGAAACTTGTACTAGTAGATGGGGATAATTTAATTAACTTATTAATAAGATACTCTCTCTGTATCAAAATGTTTGTCCTATTTAATTTTTTTGTTGAATTTTGACCACAAATATATGACAATTTAATTATGTTCATAAAATTTTAAAAATTTCTATTGATTTACCATTAATAATATTATCAACAACAATTTTTAGAATTTCATGAACATGATTAATCTCTCATAAATTTGTGGTCAAAGTTCAACAAAAAAAATCAAATGAAACAAACTTTTAGAGAGGGAGGAAGTATAACTTTTCAAATTTTGGTCAAACTTTCCAGATAGATTTTGGCAAAAATATTTCAGATTCCGATCAAACTTTTATATGTAACTGATGCTTCACTTCATGGCCCACCACCAAGCATAAATTTAAACTCTGGATTTCCACCCTCTTTTTTGCTTCACTGAACAGGAGTTGAATGCCTTGGTCAAAGTACCGGTGAATCCTTTGACAATGCTTTCAAACAGAGAAGATACATAATGAAGATGTCAAACTAGATATTCTTGGTGGATGGTGTTTTTAATATTGTTAGTATCATTACATACAAACAATTTCTTTTCTTATTTAAGAATTGAAACGGTTACTTTGCCAAGGATACAGAGGCAGACTAGTAGTAGGTAACAAGTAAAATGTACAATACCTCATAGTCCTTGAGTTTACTGATGTAAAACGCAGTGAAATAGTAATCAAGGTTTGATCGAAATAAAAAATCTTTTTGCAAGGAATCACGATTCCTTAAATAATAAGAACTTTCAAAGAAGATCTTCTACAAGCCAATAAAATTGATCAAGAATTTTGCAAGATGCAAACTGAAATTCAATTGATAAAAGGTCTAATGTTTTCAAGACTCTAAAACAAATATAAATACTCTCACACAACCCTAAAACAACTTGGAAAAGGAAAAAACAAAAAAATCAAAATTAAATCGTCAAAACAGGAAATAAAATCCAACGTAATTTCTGAAACCGCCTCTAGCACGAGTCGTGCTTGCCATCACGAGTCGTCCCCCTCATTATCACTCGTGGTACGACTCGTACCAAAAAAATCACTCGTGCTGCTTTCTGGCACGAGTCGTGCTCCCAAGCACGAGTCGTGCCCCTTCCAGTTCAGCCCCACGTTTTCCAGAATCATCTCCTTCGCTGCTGTCCCGTCCCGACCTGCTTTGAGACAATCCCACGTGCACGACGTCATTTAATGATGTCGTGCACGTGGGATTGTCTCAAGGCAGGTCAGGACGGGACATGTGAAAGTCAAAAAAAATTAACTGGTCAAATGAGGTGTAATTTGATATTGCAAGTCTACAATTTTGGGGGAGTGAAGTTGTAAATTTCTATTAGAAAAGTTTAAGTTTATATCCTTGCACCCATTTCCACAACCACCCCTCTTCTTAACCCACCATCTGACCACCACTCACCTACCATTCTTTTCAACTCCGATAACCATCTCTCTGAACCTGCAACTCCCACCTTTTCACCATCACTATTGCAAAGGGGTGGAGGTAGAGTGGGGGAAGAAAAAAAAACAAATGTATTTAATTTAAAAGAAATAAGAAGTGAGAGAGGAAGAATAAAAAAAGGAAAGGGTGGGAGATAGACATTATTAAGTGGTGGGGATGGAAATGGAGAGGGAGTTTACATTACATTACAGCAATACAACAACTAAACAACAAAACTGCGCTGCATATTCTATTTTTTTCATTTAACATAAAAATATTTCGAATTAAGTTAATTTAATCATTCTAAATAGAGTAATTCTTATGAAAAATTAATTTTTTTCAAAATGTTATAAAAAACTAGTTTTCAGAATAGTTCATCACTCTTATTAGTTAGACTTAGTGCTTTAAAACTAGTTTTTTTCTTATGTTACGAAAAAATCAGTTTTTTGCAAGATTTTGGCTTCTAAATATCAAGGTTCTAAAAAGCGCTAGGCGGATGCTAGGCGGAAGGCTCGCCTGGCGGGGGCCCAGTCGGGATTAGTCGGGGCACAGGCGGAACTTAACTATGCGTTGGAGAGGCCAACAGCAGGCGCCTGGGCACCCTTAGGCGGGATCTTTTAGAACACTGCTAAATATATATAAATTATTATTAATAATTTTTATATATCAAATCAATAATAAATTTTAAATTTATTTATTAAATTAATCTAACTTTAAAATATATTTATAATAAAAAATAGAGACATCGATTTGAAAGTATTATAGTAACAAAAATATACTAAACCCGTCAATATTTGAACCATTATTTTTTGGAACATCCTTGTGACAAAAATTGAATACTCTCAGATTAGTGTGAATTTATTTCCCTTTTGATCCGTTTTAGATTAGTATGGATTGTCAAATATGACAAAGAATCTTTACTATTTCACTCATTCATTCTCTCTCCTACTTTATTTTTACACTCACAACACCAATCAACTTACTATTTCTCCCACTCATTCTCTTTCCTATTTAATTTTTCATACTTACAAACACCTCCTTTCACTATTTATCTTTATTATTTTTTCTTAATTTATATGTCAAAAATTTTGATCCACACTAACTAATATAGAACGAAGGGAGGGAGTATATACATAAATCTCCATCTGATGAACATGTAATAATGTATATGTATTGAATGTGAGAATTAGTAAAAAGTCATAAAATTTTGTGATGTGTATTATATTATTTAGCGCCTGCAATCACCATCCAGTTAAAAGTAAAAAATGCTATACTATATAATAACGCAAGAAACGATACTGATCAGATTTATTTCGGTAATAACTTGATCCCTATTAAATATGATCTGAAAACAAGAACAAACGTTTAGTTGGGTTGATCTCCGGCTAACACTCTCCGGCGTAATGATAATATACAGTATTATAAGCTTATATATATGAAACTGTATTGAACAACGTAATCTCAAAATATCTAAAAATATATTTTATTTTAACGTTGTATGTTGTCTGTTATATATAGTAGTGATGTAGGATCATATCAAATCCCTTAAATCATGTAGACAATTTAGGCGTAACGATTTTCGTGATTGTATAATACGGTTACGAATTGGGTCGTAGATAGACGCACGTGTCTGTAGTAGAGGTCGTCCTGACTTTGTGCCTTATCCAGATATAAATTGTACAAGTATATGACTGTTTGTCGTACGAAGCTAGGTCGAGACCAAGGATGGTCGGACAATGAGCTAGGTCGACTGATCTTTGTCGTTGGGCCGTTAGTGTTGTAGCAATTAGATTGGTCCATTCCATGGTATTGTCTTTGTAACGTCTGAAATGTTGGGCTTCATTCGTTGGGTCTGACCTATCACTTTTATTCCGTTCAGTGTCTCCCAACTTTCTGAGTTGACTTTGTCGACCAGGAAGTTGTAAACAATTTACGTGAAGGCTTACACAGCTCGATGTTGAATGGTTGACTGAGTAGATGTGGGTTGCTCTCGACCATTGACTTTTGACGGTTTTATACGATGTTTAATGCGCCGTAATTTTGGCAATAATGATACGGTTCTGGCGATTGGACAACTGTATTGGAAATCGCTGCTGAGCATTAACTGACATAACGAACGGTTATATCCCCAACACATTCCAATTCAGGGAAGGTTTTGGAGACATATAAAAGGAAATATCATTTTCCTTTTCAAACTTTACAATTCCTAATTACTCAAGCACCCAACAAGAATAAAAGTAAGAAATTTGATTTTCTGACGTAATCGAGCTTTTCGCTTCATCTTTGAATTTCTTCTTCTCCAAATCAATCAAGGTACCCCTCAATTCCTCTGTACTTAGCCAGATAAAAATTGTACAAGTAAATGATCGTATATCGGACGAACAATAAGATATATCGACTGATCTTTGTCGTTGTGTTATAGCAATTGTATTGTAACTTATAAAATATTGGGTTTTATTTATTTGGTCCTATCCATCACTTTAATTTCGTTCAAAATATTATTTACAATTTGATTATTAAGAAGAAGAAGTATGTTATAATGTCGGTAGTAGGTGCCCTCAAAAAGCTTCTATATCTGTCTATCTTTGTCGCCTTCCATTCACACAAAGTAAACACAATCCATTTTTTGTACACCACGCGTTAGTGTAGTCCAGGTCTCCAAACATATACTCTCTCCGTCCCAATAGATATTAATAAATGCGAAAATGAAAATTAAGAAAAATATAATTACTGTGAATATAAAAAGTAAAATAAAAAAGAGAAAACGAGATAAATATTTTTTGTTGAGAATATATAAATGAGTTTCATTGTATATTTTGAATTAGTAATTTTTGTACTCCCTCCGTTCCAATAAAAACTTCACTAATTACCCAAAAGGACGTCCCGTTGAAAGCTTCACCTTTTCTTTTTTGACAAAGAATCTTTACTATTTTCTCCACTCATTCTCTTTCCTACATTATTTTAATACTCACAACACCATTATAATTTACTATTTCCTCCACTAATTCTCTCTCCTATTTTCAAATTACACTCATAACATTTTTTTTCCCTCTCATTTCCATAATTTGCGTGCCCACCCGAAAGGGTGAAGCACTTATTGGAATTATTGGGACGGAGGGAGTATTATATATAAGGACGTCCAAAAAACAAAAATAGTAAAGGAAGTACTCCCTCCGTCCTACACTACTGTGAATCATTTTTTTTGGCACAAAAATTAAGAAAAAATAGGATAGAGAAATAGATGGAGGAGGTGTTTGTGAGTATGAAAAATTAAATAGGAAAGGATGAGTGGGAGAAATAGTTAGGAGAGAGAATGTTGTAAATATAAAAATAAAGTAGGAAAGAAAATAAGTGAGTGAAATAGTAAAAATTCTTTTACATTTTAAACCTTCCACACTAATATAGAATGGATCAAAAAGAAAATAACTTCACACCGGTACTAGTGTGGGACGGAGGGAGTATATGTCAATACACAAAAACGAGTAATCAAGTTCTTAATTTCTTCAGCAGATTAATGTTTACCATATTCAAGATCTTTTTCTTTTGTAACCCTCAAAATTAAGCTACAAGCTTATCTTCTCCCATTCACACCCAATTTGCTGCCCTTTGATTCACAATCACAAGCGAGTAGGCTGTGTTGGGGGAAAGTAAATTCCATTGCTTTGCCTACTCATTTTCTTGTAAATTGCAGCTCAGCTTCTTCATTAATGGTGATATAATTAAGGTATTCTTTCTGTAGAAAAACAAAAATGCATTCTTTGCCCGTAAAACAACTCCCCTATACACAAAAATGCATAGGGTTCTGAAATCTGAATCATCCCCAAAAAAACAAGGTACTTCATTTTCAACTTTTCAATCTGCATTCTTTGGATTTTCCGACCGAATAATTGATGCAGTTAAGGTGTTTGAAGCTGTGTGAGAAAGAAATCTGATTCAGCCAAAAAGTTGTCTAAGAGACGAGCACTTTCCAACGGTTTCTTCTTCGCTGGTTTACTTTACTTTTTGCAATGGTATGTAACTTTCCCTTATACTATAGTACCCGTTAGATTGCAGAGGGCATCGGATTCTTCCCTGTAAAAATTTATGCATTTCAACGTCTTTGAGTAGTGATTTTGAAGCTTCATTATTCCGTCAGCTACATAATCTGGTTCAACTTTCTTGTTTGTTTCTTCCCCTGGATCTGAGTGCCTTGGTGGACGTATCCGAAGGGTTGCCCATTTTTTCGATCTACATTATTTAAATTGAGTGGTATTTGAGCTGATTCTTCATAATTCTGATGCATCCATGGGACTTCATCATCGAAGTCTCGCGATGCTTATTCTGTTAATTTATTCCTTCTGGTGGCCTAGAATCACTGCCCAACCGTCTCCTTCATCGACAAGGCCTGCACGGTCACTTGATGCGCTTCTCCAAGACTATGCTTATCGTGCATTTGTTCGTCCTCGAACTGGCATTCCTTATATTGGTTCTGTCCCCTCAAATTTGACCGGAATTGAGATTACAGCAATGAGGCTTAGAACCGGTAGCCTTAGGAAAAAAGGTGTTCAGATGTTCGAGGAGTTTCGGATTCCTACAGGTGTTCTTGAACAGCCCTATGCTGAGAGGCTTGTTCTGGTTTATCAGAATTTGGGGAATTGGTCAGAGGTGTATTACCCTTTACCTGGATTTGTATATTTAGCTCCGGTGGTAGGTCTTCTTGCTTACGATGCTTCAAACTTGTCAGCTAAAGGTATACCGGAGTTGGATATCAGGGCAACAAATGGATCCATTTCAATAGAGTTCTCAGAAGTGAGATCGGTGCCAGATGGTTCAGTTGCAAGGTGTGTTTGGTTTGATTTAGATGGTTTGGTAAATTTCACAAATGTAATTTCAGGCAATACATGTTTGACTGTCAGACAGGGGCATTTCTCTATTGTGGTTGAATCCATTGCCCCTTCTCCTGCCCTTCGTCCTGAACATGGTGGTGGGGGAAAGAACAATTCTAGGGTTTGGATAATCATTGGCTCCGTGGTGGGGGGATTCATATTGTTGGTTCTGTTGGGAGTATTGATACTATGGGTACAGAGGTACAGGAGGAGGAAAAAAATGCGTCAAATGGAAAAAGCTGCAGAAGGCGGGGAAGCACTGCACATGACCACTGTTGGGAACACGAAAGTACCAGCTGCAACGGTGACAAGAACGCAACCAACCCTTGAGAATGAATACGTGCCATAGTTTGTACAAGCTGTTAAGCCCTCTTGCTTCAGTTGATATTCATGTGCAGTTGATGCTTCTCTAGGTATTCTCCTGATTGCACGCATCCCTTTTAGCTGGTATCCCAAATGGCCCCCTTTCTTGAGTATCCTTTGTTCTTTGTTGGTACAATTTGTTGATGCAGTGTGAGGTTGTAATCTAGGGTTATTGCGTACATAATAATCTCTAGCCTCTCATGAAAACCCATTCATATTTTCACTTGTTACAATTTGTTGTGGTGTGTACTTAGTTAGGTGTTAGCCAAGAGTGATTAGTCCTTTTAAATTTTGAGGTCCCATTTACAAGAAATAAAAGTTTGAATGAGAACTTGGTGTCTGGATTTTGTGGTTATATCAAGATTGTTTTGGCGCTGGAAATTGAAAATTTGTTTAGAGAATTTGGTGTTGACCATCTTCCAGGGGTCACATCAAACAGAATAGTCCATTTCAGTTGTGTGAATGTGAATTGGTAAGGTGTCCTTTTAGAAACACTAATGTCAAGGGGGGAAGCATTTTCTCTTGTTCAAAGATGATAGCCGTCCGTCCGAAAGTAAATTATGTTTTATTGACTATTTGTTTAAGTTGGAGTGCTATGTTTTGCCCCACCCCACACCACCACCACCACCCAATTAAGCATAGATTGGGACTAGTTTACTATATTTCGTCGTGGATCCAAGTTGCTAATAGCAAAGAAATTAGTATAATTTTAGCTGCAAATAATTGATTGAAAGTAACACACTACCTTATCATCATTTTCTCTACCACCAAAGCATATTATAATAGTCTTATTGATAATAACATCTGTACTTGCTCTCTTCCAGTCAAGTCTTACAGGTTTAAACTTGGGAGCTTTCATTTCCATCTCCATGTTATTTTGGTTTATGCATATTATTTCACATCAAACATTCATGGGTGTCAATCAAGTCAGGCTACTTGAGGTTTGTCCCGTTCTCGTGCTTGATTAGAGCTAAATTGGGAGATTGTTTGTAATCAAACTATTTGAACTCGATCGAGTAATAATCCAAATACTCGGCTCAACTGAAATAGATAGACAGGCATACAGGGTCATGCTCGTGGACTTTGTTTTGAACAGTTTAGCACCATGCCAGTTGTTGGTGGATGATACTCCCTCCGTCCCAAAATGTTTGTCCCATTTGACTTTTTTTGTTAAACTTTGACCACAAATTCTAAAAGTTGTTGTTGATAATATTATTAATGGTGAATCAATAGGAATTTTTAGAATTTCATAAATATAATTAAATTGTCATATATTTGTGATCAAAGTTCAACAAAAAAGTCAAATGGGACAAACATTTTGGGATGGAAGTAGTATTATCCAGCCACACCCGAGCTAACCAAGATTGTAGCGCTAATTGTATGGATTTTCTCCTCGGTTCCGTGAGAGTAGTTTTAATAACAATTCATTTCAATGAACCTGAGCAAAATTATGGACCCTCAGAATATAAAACAACGCTGTACCCAAAAGTGCATCTTTCAGAAACTTCAAGTACAAACTGGCAGTATGAGGCTTAGAAGACAACCTTCCAATGTTAAAACCCAGAATTTAATCAGCTATCATAAAACCATATGCATCACATTACAAGCAGAGTACTAGCAAATTCATACAAGAAAGAAAAAAGAAGATGCAATTTAGGTGCCTCCGGGACCGCAACCCAAATTGTTTTATCAGAGCACTTTATTCCTTTCAAAATGCCATCATAGAAGAAGCTTCCAGTACCACTGCATCACGTCATAAGAAAAACATTTAGTATTACAAACTTAAAAGTTTTTTCAAGAAGTTTGTGCAAGCTTCCTGCACCAGTACTCACATCATAAGCATAACAATTTGTTTGAAGAAATAAGCGTTTTATCATGACCACCAAAATAATTAAGCAATATACAAGTTAGGCCATCTCCAACAGTTTGGTGCAATAATTGCACTATCCCTCTAAAATGGTGCAATTTCAGCACAAGAAAAGTACCTTTTTCATCCTTAAAACTTATAAAATTTTACTTTTACGTCACTGGACTATTTTTTTTACCTATTGACTCCTTAGACTTGGCTAATTAGGCATTAGTTGATCCTTCCGTTAGACTGTTGTTCATGTTTCCGTTAAACCGGCTGATGTGGCATACTAATGTGATATTACTTTGCTTACGTGGAGCCATATATAAGAAAAGTTCAATTTCCTTAAAGTGTAGGGGCTAAATGAAAAATATAAAACCTACAAACATAAAATATACTTTTACTAAATAAGAAAGGCATAAATGTAAATTACATTATTTCTTTTAACCCTACCGTATACGTTCCTCTTCTCCTCCAACGCAAAAGCCGCCCCTTCACCGCACACAACCCCCTCCTTCTCTCCTCCGACGCCATTCTCCCCTCCCTCAAGCCAAAGTCGTCCCGTCGTTCCCACCGCCGTCGCTACTACTACTCCATTATTTCCGGCGATTGCAATTTTCAAAAACCAACCATGTTCACTCATGTCCGATGATGGATCTAGAAAAGCTTGCACCGACTTGGATGGAGAAGAATCTGAAAAACTCGATCTTTACCGGATCTGGTAAGGCTATGACAATAACAAATAACGAAACTCATATTCCGTATTTGATTTCGGATCTGGTACAGATATGACGATGCCAATGACGGAATTTTCTTATGTTGTTGCTGTTACATCCGCCGGCGCTGGGACTGTGTATTCTTCATTCCTTGTTATGAAGCCAGACTACTTTGGGCAGACATTGGGTTTCTTGAATTTTTGTTACTTTCTCTTTTATATTGATGATTGTTCGTTTATTGAAAAATCTGAAATTGGTTGGTGTTTTTGTTATGAATATGTGATTTGGGGAAGATTTTGGGTTTTTTTAAGTTCAAAGATTTGGGATTATTTTGTTAAGTTCACAGAGTATTGGTGGTGGTAATGGTGAGGCGGTGGAGGTAGCTGTGATGTGGTGAGACGGTGATGTGATGGTGAAGATGATGGGGTGGGATTAAGAATTCATTTTTTTAATTTGCACTTTCACCCATTCATTTAATTGAAACTTTCAAACCAGCATTTCTTTTCTTTTTTTTAGTTTAGCGCCACATATGCATAATGATGAGGTCATTATGCCACCTCAGCTCAGTTAACGGCAGCCCAAACGGCAGTCTAAGAGAAGGATCAATTAATGCTTAAATTGCCAAGTTCAAGGATTCATAGGTAAAAAATATTAGTTTAATGACATAAACGTAAAAATTTAAAAAGTTAAATGACTAAAATGGTACTTTTCTCATTTCAGCACCAAATATTTTCCACCATCTCTAACAGCTTGATTAAAATCTTGCATCAAATAAGAATATCCTTATAGCATTCCTTATTATTTCATTTAATTAAAATGTATTTCATTAATCGATATATTATATTTGGTAATATGATTCAAATTAAATTATATTAAATATTATGTAATAAAATTGAAATATTTTTATTTTTATTCAAAAAAAAAATCAAAATTAAACTATTATTGGACGGAGAAAATAGTAAACAATATTAGAATAGTAAGATATGAACAGAATGAAGTGGGAGAATTATATCAGACTCTCAACTTAAGCCTATTGTATACAGGCCCATAATATTATGGGACCTCATATTTTTCTCCATTCCTAAAACCTAGCCCAAGGATGCTAGTACTAAATATATAAATTTGGATGTGATACCATGGCAAGTATTGTTGCTGGCTTGATTGGATAACTTTCATTATATATGTACCTGAGGTGCCGGACCGAATCCCCACAGAGGTGTTCCAACATATTTTTTTTTCTTTTTCTTTTTCTTTTACTATGTATTGTATTTTTTATATATATATTAAGGGCCGTATATTTAATTTAGCACATGGCCCCTATAATTATTGAGACGGGCCTGATTGTATATTCAACTGTAACAATAGTACTTGATTTACAAAGAGTCCTAGAGGAGCAATCTAATCTAGGTAACAGATATTCACAATCGCCTAAAAGATCTCTACTTTATAACAAACAAATATAAGTATCTTTTAAATAAAATTGTGTATTTTATCCGAAGATTTAAAAAAAAAAGATAGCGCATAGCATAAACTTGCGCCAAATTTGGCACAAGAAATCCATCGCTTCAAAATAGCACCGAGTATAGCGTTTCTGTAGGAGAAGGGTTTTGCGTCAAAGTAGCGCAAAACAAGAGTTCTGCTGGAGATGGTCTTACAATAATATGCCAGTGTGTAGGTATTATGGTGCTTGCAACTATGTCCATGGAAAGTGGCTAGAACACCCCACCATTGAACTTGGTTTAGTTGATCTCAGGGTACCATAAAAAAGATCTCTTACAGAAGGGCTTAACGTTCATTCTGTGTTTTAAAACTTATTTGTCCCCTTTCTCCAAGACGTCCCAAGGCTCCTAGACCCCTACACTACCTTTACTATCATGTCACACTATATACATGTAACACCATAATCTAGACAAAAAGGGCAGCATAATGTATTTGTAATACTCCCTCCGACCCAATGAAAAGCAACAATCGACCAAACATGCAATCAAGAAAATGGTTAGAAATTTGACCAAATCTCTAAATTGACCCTCAAACTTTTTGAATTCAAACTAGGAGACAAAATTTGAATTTAAACTAGGAGGGTAATGCTATTTGAATATGGAACATCAGCCAATTGTTATATAAAAAGGTTTCGTAAAAGTGCATGATTAATGAATTTTTACTTATTTTATTGGGTACTTTTACGCTTAATTATTGCTTCGTTCTCAAGCTTTTGTTATTTGATTTGGCGTCTTTTGTATTTTTGTTGTTTAGGGTAATTAATAATTATGTGCTCAATCTAGAAAAAAAAAAAGGAAAGAAAAGTAGTTTAATTGGAGCAAAATAGAAAGTTGAGGACCGATATGCAAATTCTGAAGAAACTAGTGACCAAACTGCAAATCAGAAAGATCAGGGACTGTTCTGAAATTTATGAGAAGGGCTGAAGTGGAATTTACAAAAACTCTAGGACCTATTGGGAATATCGGAAGTTAGTCAATATTCCACAAAAATCTGCACACATACTTGGAGGAGAAGGATTTGACTTTTCTAACTATTTTAGGACTTTATTTTACATTCCTATTCTCTTAGTTTCCTATTTCTTTTATTTTTCCTTTTTCCTTTAAAATTTATTTTTCCTTTTAGTTTTAGGGGGAGGATGAACAATTTTCCCTCTCTATACATCTTTTAAGCTTTTATTAATCTCCTATTCTCTTAGTTTCCTATTTCTAGCTATATACATTTATAGCAAATTCCACTAGCTATGTACATTCACAGCAAGATTCACATTAGCTACTTACATTCATAGCGAGTTACACAATGGCTACGTACATTCATAGCGAATTACACATTAGCTACATACATTCATAGCTAGATTCATATTATTCATAGGTACGTTAGCTACGTACATTCATAGCAATATCCATGCATAGTATTCATAGGTACAACAATTCAATTCATCAAAGATACTCATTGAACAATACTTATCAAGAGTAAGATATTCCGAATCAATGGAATACAAACAAGTATCGGCTACTTGGTAGCACATACTTTATGAAATTAAGGAATCCTAACACAAGGATATGAAAACCATCAAACGCTATGGACGTAATCCCTTACGTCAATCGGTGCACGCTCCTAGCAATTATCACCGCACGAATCTACAATCTTGCGAAGCATAGCTTAGGGTACAAGTAATACGCATATACTTAACCCAAACTATTTCTCTTAGTCTTGTTAACCTACGAGTTAACTTCTTCAACTCCTTTTAAAGTTAACATTTAACCCCCTTTTAGGTTTACTAAATCAATCCTAGGTTTCCATATTCAAACCTCTTTTTTGTTTCTTTTCCATCTTAATTACACACATTGTTTTCACCTTCTCAGCACACACATCACACACTGTTTTCACCTTCAGCAACACGCACACAGCAATTCACACGCGCACACACAGCAATACACACGCACACACACATCAGCAACAAGCACAGACACACAAAATTTGCACACTCCCAGCTTCACTTCACGGCATAACACACACACATCACTTTCTGTACACCCTCTGCCCACACACGCACACAACACACACGACACACACAGTTGCAGCCACACTCACACGGCTGCACACACACACACCACACACACAGCAACACACGCATGCACACACGCAGCAATACACACAAAAAACCCTAGTTTTTCTGTTTATTTCCTATCCTTTGCATGCAATATTTGGCCACATCAATGATTACATACTCAACCCTAACCATATTTCATAAATGATAGGTTTTTCATACTATAATCCGATCAACCCATACACCAAGATTAGTCTTCCATTAATCTACAATATTAATCAAGCAACCCTAATTAAGTCTCAAGAATTTTCTAGTGTTTCTTCTAGGTTTTAAATCCAAGAACAGTAATTTAATATGAAACGGATCCTTACCTTGTTGGCCTTGCTAATCCCAAATACCCAGGTGTGCCTTCTTTTCTTCAAGACCTACGGCTGACTCTCTCTCTCAGCGTTCTCTCTCTCTCTCCCGCCTCCCTCTCTTCTATTTCTCTTGCTAGGGTTTGCAAAATAATGAGGCTTCTAGGGTTTGGAAGGAGTATAAATATATATGAGTTTTCAAATTCCTAGGCCAATTAGGTTTCTAAGCCCATTAGGTGACCTAATTAAATAATAACTCAAGCTCACATCCCAATCCTTTTAACAAAAGGTAACTCAAATAATTTATTTAACTAAAACAATTTAATTAATGAAACAATAATTAATTAAAAGAATTTAAATCAGATAATAATAATAATAAAAAAATTCGGGTTACTACAAAACTACTACACTTGCTAGGTAATTTAATAAGAGGGAGATTTCCTCCATCAAGTTTTTGGCGCCGTTGCCCGGGACTTGTGTTGCGAACAAGTTAATTTTGCTAGTGTATTGTAAATAGTTTTCTTTTATTATTTCTTTTTAGTGTAAATAATTTTCTTGTATTATTTTCGTTTTCTTTCTTTTTCTAGTTATTTAAAAATTAAAGGTCATGCATGAATCAAATTCTAATGAGAAGTTGGTTAAGCAATTAAAACAATTAATTGCTATGTTCAATGCGAAAAGTGTTTCGCCTAGTTCCAATATAATACAAGATGCATGTTCCTGTTGTGGATTATACTATCATGCTACTAATGATTGTCTGTCTATGACATATTTTCACGAGTATTCTCCACAGGTGCAAGAAAGTGGTTTATTTCAGCCATTGCAACAACAATAAAATCCTTTTCCTAACTCCTATAATCAAGGGTGGGAAAACCATTCAAAGCAAGGCATGGAATAATCATGAGCCACATTATTATGATCCACCACAACCTAAAAAACAATCATGAGAGGAGGCTCTGACAAGATTGAAAGAGGAGCAAGAACAACAACAATTAGGTGCAGCCATAGGTAGGCTGGAAGCACAAGTTAATAAATTGATTGAGGCTTCGAGGGGTTGGGTACATGATACTAGATTTATCCGTCTTGAACAAAATGAATGGGAGGATGATCCCATTATTGACGAATTACCAACTTTCTCTCCGTCTCTCGCTAGTGATGTTGTTTATGAAGATGCTGATTGTGGCGAAGGTTTGAAATAGGAGAAGCCCAAAAAGCTGAAACGACAAAAATTCCCTTGGGCACAAAATGATCTCAAAACTCGAGGAATATATATAAGGCATGAACAAAAAATAAGGACCCACAAAATCATGAAGTGGGCCAAAGGACGAAAAGTGAAGTCCAAACGTGAGCAACGGTCGGGCTAACGACCTAAACCAAATGCGCTTATTGTAAGGCAACCCAACTAGGTACGTTTTATTTGCTTTATTTTTATTTATTGTTTCTTAGGTTAATAATTGCTCAAATCAAACCCCCCCCCTTTTGGTTACTCTTTTCTACACTAATAAAATACACTTGTTCCACCATAGTCTCTGGATTCGACCATTGCATTGTGCATACTACTACATTATTAACTAGTGCATTTGATTGGTAGTTTAATAAGAGAGAGGTTTCCTCCATCAATGCACACCTTTTCTTTTGGGATGGAGGGGGTAATATGCATGTAAAAACACAAGTACCTTATAATATAAATCCTCCCTCTGAAACCATTGGCAGGAATGAAATTTTTGCAAGTGACGTCATAAAAATATGCATCAAAGCCCATCTCAACGATGATCTGATTTCATCAATATTTAACCACATAAGATCTCATCTTCAAAATCTTGTTCTAGGGTGTGTTTTAAGTCGTGACTAAACCTAAAATCTTTACAACCCAAATTCTCAATGACCTCATCTAGGTTTACACACTCATAACCACAAAAGAACAACAATACAATTTGCGTTTTCACAATTATTCAACACTTATACTTTTGATTCCTCCACGACTGGAAAAAACCTTCTCTCCTCATGAGAGAGCGCTTACACAAACCAGATCAAAGTAGTCCTTCAGAAAGGTCAAAATTCCCTCTAATTAATATTTTGTGTGGATTCTATTGCTTAATAAACTCAATACTAATGGCAAGTTATAGATTCGCAGACCTAATAGGTGTTTATCACCAAATTGATGTGTTAGTTGCAATGAGTCTAATGAGACACACAATCATCTCTTTCTCCATTGTAGTACAGCTTGATAGCTTCGGAATTGTTTGTTTGAGGTGGCTTGATAAATATGGGTGAGGCCTGGATCGGTTTATTTCTTTCAGACAGAGTTCAAACAGAGTTCAAACAGTTTGGAAGAGAAGGGGATGTGAGACTGTTATGGGATTGTGGGTTTTGCAGTTTGTTGGTGTATTTGGATAGAGATATATGCGAGGATATTTAAGAATCAATATTTACCGACGCACCTCCTGTGGGAAAAAGTAGTGGCTTTAGCGTCTCTTTGGGCATATGTCAATGATGCCTTCCGAGGGTAATCTTTAAAAGGCTTTAAGATAGATTGGAATGATGCGTTAGTTTAAAGTAGTTTCTTGTTTTAATTTTTCTTATTGATGGACCCCATATCCATCCTTTTGTAAATTCTTATTTTGATATAATCTTCTTTTTTTATCATAAAAAAAAAAAGAATATAAAACAAACCATGGCAGCAGATCCTAAATAGTATTGCCAATTGAGACTCGTTCATAGTCCATAAAAACTAAATAAATACACAGTGCAATCCACTTACACCACCTTTCCGAAGTCTTAAGCCATTTGGTCAAACTAAAGTAGATAGTGATCAAGTAAACTTTAATTCAAATGATTATCACCATCTCTATTTGAAGTAGGTTAAGCATTGGAGTTCAAATTTCAAAATCAGTACTCTCATTACCCACTAAACATCTAGAATTCTTCTTCCCAAACAAAGTGTGCACTACAAACCAATAATCACCTATGTATCAGCTCCTTCAAGCAGCGAATTACAATTTGGATCAACTAGCATAAATTTGATGCAATTAAATGAAGGACACTTTCTTCTCAATAAAATAAATGCAATTTTCCTCAAAAAAAAAAAAAATGGTGTCCTGGCATTCTTCACAACTCCAGAACAACCCTCAACGAGGCAAACATCATCCAGGATTTATATGTGTGGGATACCTATATTCCACATTTATAATGAACACGCGCCTTGCACGTGTCGCCTCTTTCCGCAATACATCTCTCTTTCATGGATTCATCTTTGTTCCACGAACCCTCCCTTGTACTGCGGATTTGCTTTTGTACCGCGGATGCATCTATCTTCTGCAGACTCATCCTTGTTCCACAAATGCACTTCTTCTGCAGATTCATCCTTATTGCGCGGATGCACTTTTTCCACAAATATGTAGTTTAAGATTATTAAGTTAAACTCTCCTTATGTGGTTCGAAAACCGCGGTAAGGACTCGATCTTTAACCTTGTTCCATTATGAAACCGTAAATTTTACCCCAGCCCCATTCCCACGTGATTGGACAAGTTCCGCGGGATAATCTCACCCAACTAATCGGGAATCACCAGAAGCAGTGGATTTGATGATGGAGTGGTGGAATTTCCACATGCACCAATTGGAGTTCGACATGTGGCCTAGTTAAGCTCGAAAGGAAAGATTGTGGGTGAACCAAGTAAAATGACTCATATAAATAGTAGCCTAGCCCATTTGATACAACAATAACAAGGGAATAATATTCTCCCCCAAGTTCACTCTCAATACTTGCCCTCTCCTATCTAGATAGTCTATTACTTCCCCTCCTCTTCTCTATTACTCTTTGGTGGTTCGTGTAACGCCATATTAAACCCAAAACCCATTAATCCTTCGAGGGCGACTTACCTACAATATGTAATTCTAAGCAAAGGGAGTGACATACTTCCTCAAGGGAAGACTATTTGAGTCAATCCCCCTCCTTCGACTTCAACTAAGCATGAGATAAAAGAAGTAACCACTTGTTGCCTCATATACAAGAAAATTCTTACTGAGATTCCAATAAATTTCCTCTAGCATTGTTAGTAATCACGCTATGTACACCAATATCGTTCTTTCCTCCCTACCCCAACAAGACCAGAGTCTAAGGTAAAACTTTCCCATGGCTAATTAAACCATGATGGCACTAAAGTGTATTTTTCCTCCCACGGTTACAAATTGTTGAACCACCTCGACTATATCTTATGGCAAGGCTTAGCTGCAAATATGCAATGGCCAAATCACCATTACTATAATCTGTGTGTAAGCACAAAGGAGTACCATAGTTTTTTTTCCCTATTTCCGACCAATCTAGTAAGAAAAATCTAAATCTAAATCTATAAGGTTTGTTTATTGGGAACCACCGCTAAACCATAACATTTAAAAAAAAAAAAAAAACTAAGCCATAGTACTTATCAAACTAAAAAAAGATTGAATACCCCGTCCTTTCCAAATGAATTGTCCCTCTTTCCCTTTCTGTTTGTCTCGAGAAAATAGTCCCGTTTCTAAAAAGGCCTATACTTTTAGTGCAATTTCAAGAATGTAGAAATAAAGCTACAATTCTAAAAAAGTCTGGTTCCCCAAAGCGTAAATCATAGCAATTGCAGCATAGCACTCAACGTTTACGACCTTGGTTCCATTCAAGGTGTCCTGCTATCTATTTTCAGAAGTTCCACACCTATAGTTGAAAAATTGGGCGAGTAACTAACTTTACAAATTAAAGACAAGGGATAGTGTAATAACCATAAAATAAATAAATAAATAAATAAAATTAATTAAATAATTAATTAATAATTAGAAAACAAGATTTATTTAATTACTTTGGATATTCCCATGCATGAATAAGGATAAGGGATGAACTTAATAGTGTCATGAACCTCCTTCATATTCCCATTATAGAGGTGAAGTATCAACCTTGTAATTAACGTTTCATTTAGTATAAATAAGAGACTTAGGTATAAGTTTCCCATTCCAAAATTTCGATTGTACTTTGACAAGAGAGAGAGTGTGTGGGCGGAAATCAGTAAGGAAGGAAGATAGGGAAGACTTAGACGATTATAAGAGGCTTAGACAACATTTAAGGTAAATACTCGGTCCATTTTGTTGCAGTTGTTGTTGTGGTTAATAATAAATAATAAATACGGAATACTTCATTTGATTTTTTTTAAAAAAAGACAAATGTAGATGGGAAAAATTAAAATAAAACAAAGGGGAAGGGTGACCTAAATAAATTGTAAAATGTGATTGTGTTAGTCTGTTTGTGTGTGAATTAGTATCTACTGCGTGAGTGCAGTGTGTGCAGTCTGTTTATGTCAATTTGTGTGTGTTAATAAATACTAGTATGTGTGTGTCAAATTATCCATACAGAGTGCAAAATATATGTAATGGGTGTATGTGTGTCATTGTGCAATAGTGTGTGCGTCAATGTGTGAGTATGTTTGTTTGTTTGTGTGTGCCGGTCTCTGCGTATGTATTAGTGTTTGTGCAGATTGTATGTGGATGAAAAATTGATAAATGAGTGTTTATGTCATGCAAGAATGAAAATAAAAATGTCTAAAGAATTAGACTAGTCATGGTGGGACAAAGAAGAGCATTTGCTTTTCTTAATGTTACTGGGAAGGTGAAAACAAGATTTCATTCAGCCTCCTTGTCATGTCAGTATTCCAGATTGGTCCTTAAATTTGAGCAAATGTCAGGTACACCAAAAAAATGCAGAAAAGTCCTTAAAATTATAGCAAAATCTGAAATCAGCTCTTACAGGTTAGGAAATCGGAACTTAGTCATTTTGTTATATGTGAACTTTATATTCTAGATAATTACTCTGGTAAAAGAGGTTCATAAAATAGATTGTAATATTTAATATTTGATTTTGGATTTTGGCAAACGAGCTTAGGGGACTTGTACAAGTTCAAGTTTTCCCTTAAGGTTGCGTAATCGAGGTAAGTGATTATACGTCTTTAGGTTTATGATCATCGTGATTTTCTTGGTTAGGATTCCTATGTTTTTTTCTTGAAATTACCGTCCTTGAAACGTTTAAGCTAATCTCGGTTGGCATTGGTTTTGCCTCCTTCGATTTTACGTCTTTCGAAATCTAAATTTTTGGCATTCGTGAAATTAAGTTGCCATGATTAATTTCAAATTATTGCTTTCGCATTATTGATTATTTGTATCTAAAATTATATTCGTTAGAAAACCTCAAATTGTTATTCGCTATTATTTTTGCTCTTCGTTAAGAAAATCTAAATTTGTTGTCTGTTATCACTTTGATTATTCGTTGTGAACTTTTGATTATTCGTTTAGTATTGATTCGTATTTATATTTGTTAAATTTCGTACTTGAACTTATTTAGTTTCATTCGTTATATTGTTCTCGAAAATTATTCATTGCAACTTACAGGTCATTTGTTTTGCGGTCACCTATTCCCCGAAGAGGTTCGTATATGATCTTGCTGAGCATTGTTCTTTCACCCTTTCTTTTCTTCTCTACCTTCCGAGACAGTTGGACGGAGACTAGGGCGAGCTAATTGGAAGTTCGAAGATTATTATCAGTTAGTTTGTTAAGAATATTTTGTAATAAATATTATGTCAACTGAGATGTAACCCTAGACTAGTAGGGATGGATAATTATATTTTTTTTGTTTGGAGAAATATTTAACTAATAAAATATTTTGAGGTTATCTTGATGATTAGCGCTTGTTAGATTATGTAATGCGTCCAAAATTTGGGATCCTGAAAATAAAACCGGATTTTGCGGCGTTATAGATAAACTATCTAGAACAAAATAGAACCGACAGGATAAGAAAAAACCCTAGATTGAACAAATCCGTGGGGGGGAGGGAGAGAATCGTATGAAAATTGATAGATGAATAAAATTAATTATTAAAAAGAGTGAGAGATTGAAGAGAGGTACCGAAAGAGGTCTAGTTAGAGTCGGGATCGACGAGTTTTTTGTCACGTCTTTCCATGGCGACGTCCCACAAATCGTTGCCGATGTGCTTAGGGCGGCCATGGAAGGCTTTGTGGATGTAATACTGCTGATTTCCGATGACGCAAAGCATCCCAGCTATGATCCCTAGCGGCAGCATCGCTTCCAGCACTATCCACCCCATCTTCGATTTGATCTTCTAGATTCTGATACAGGTAACAATATTTTTCCCCTTTCTCTATCTCTAGTCTATAGCAGCAGCCCAGCCTGGGCTCTTGTCTTTCCTCAGTAGTAAGAAGCGCTTGCGCTTTTGCAATCCTAAGTCAAATAGTATATCTTTTTTATTTACTTATTTTTTTATTTGTTGTTGCTTTTTTTAAATATGTGACTACTTATTTTGAAAAATGAGGGCCAAAATCTTACAAAAAACGCATTTTTTCTTAAGCTTAGAAAAAACGTGTTTTGTTTCTCCCGCTAGTATCAGTGTCAGTGTAACAAAGTGTCAGTGTAAAAAAGTGTCAGTGTTAGTGTAACAAAGTGCTAGTGTAAAAAAGTGTCAGTGCATGTATATTAAGTGTCAGTGTAAAAATTGTCAGTGTTAGTGTAACAAAGTGTCAGTGTTAGTGTAACAAAGTGCCAGTGTAAAAAAAAATATCAGTGCATGTATTTTATGTGTCAGTATAAAAAAGTGTCAGTGTTAGTGTAACAAAGTGCCAGTGTAAAAAAGTGTCAGTGTTAGTATTATTAAGTGTCAGTGTAAAAATGATTTTTCCTAAGCTTAAAAAAACGCATTTTTTGTAAGACCACCTCAAAATGAGGGGGTATTTCAAGAAAATGAGAGCTCATTTTGAGAAAAAAGGAAGTACTAAAGCATCTCCAAATTAATTAGTGACATTTTTATGGTAATGATAACCATTACTCAATTAAAAATATTTCCAATTATGTATATTTATTATTAAATAGAGGTCAAAATCAAAATCTCAGAAAAAAATGCGTTTTTTTTGGCACTTAGAAAAAACGTGTTTAGTTTTCCCCGTCAATGTCAGTGTCAGTTTAACAAAGTGCTAGTGTAACAAAGTGCCAGTGCATGTATAACAAAGTGCCAGTTTACCAAGTGCCAGTGCATGTAAAACAAGTGCCAGTGCATGTATAACAAAGTGCCAGTTTACCAAGTGCCAGTGTTAGTGTAACAAAGTGCCAGTGTAAAAAAGTGCCAGTGCATATATAGTAAGTGCCAGTGTTAGTGTAACAAAGTGCCAGTGTAAAAAAGTGTCAGTGGGAGTATATTAAGTGTCATTGTAAAAAGGTGTCAGTGTTAGTGTAACAAAGTGCCAGTGTAAAAAGGTGCCAGCGTTAGTGTTATGAAGTGCCAGTGTAAAACACGTTTTTCCTAAGCTTAAAAAAAATGCGTTTTTCGTAAGACCAACTCTGAATAAAGGGTAAATTAATTTTGTCACTTTTTCCGCTCAAAGTTTAACTTGTACAACCTCTTTACTACATTCATTTGTTACGGTTCAATTACTAAAAGCACCTTATAACTGTTTGATAAAACAAAAATAGCCCCGGCAATAATGGTAGCCCAAAACAACCAGTTTCGTCGATCTCTATTACCATTCCCCACTTCCGTTCTCTCTCTAACATACTTTCTCTCGCTCTACACCTATTTTTTCTCTACGGTCGCTCATCCCACCGTCAACTTCACCTTCACGTTCATATTTCCCGGCCATTTTTTCGGCTAACACTTGAGAGATCCATGGTTCTCTCTTCCATCATCATTTCACCTTCGAATTCTCGGCTGCGTACATAACAACTGCTTGCATGCCCAAATCTATATCAATAAAATATATATCAAATACTATAAATAATGTTGATAATTGAAATAAAAAATTAAACCCAACAACATAATGCACATTAAAATGAGATAACCATACCTGCAAAACATTGAGAAATCCACCGCACTGACTCGTAAGAGGGTTAGTCGCATTACAAAGCTCCTAGTATAGAAAAGCCAACAAAGCATTACCCCAGTTGTACATCCAGATCCTCAGAATTTCTCTAAACATTGGCAGATAATACAACTTAACATTTTTGTTCGTATGATCAGGCATAACAGTAGACCTCGGGGCTAGCATGATATAAGCCTGTGTATACATATCAACAACGTCATGGAGGGAATCATCAGGAAGGTCATGAAAATGAGGAAACTGGGTCATAATCCACATAAGCTTGAGACTACTCCCATCAATATCTTCGGGAGGTGGGACAATGCCTAAAATATTGTGACATAATACCCGCCAGTCTAGAACCGTCGGGATGTCAACATCAGTAACATCATACTCATCAATCGGCAACCCGAAAATCATAGTGATATCCTCTAAGGTAATGGTCATCTCACCAACCGGAAGGTGGAATGAAAGGGTATGCGGACGCTATCTCTCAATCAATGCCTCTAGAACCCGTAATCACACTGAATTCTCCCAATATAATGTACACCCATAAATCCACTTTCGCCTGGCCTCGACATTTCCTCGGAGCTAATCTATCCGGCAATAAGGCACCATGTCGAAATGAAAGCGGACTCGCAACCTGCTATCCTGCCCAAATATATCTAGCTCTATGCTTCTTATGTGAAGTCAAAACAGAGTTATCTAAAGACTCAGATCAATGAAGGTATCCATCTGTTTAAAAAAAACTCCAATTTAAAATCAAATAAATACTCCCTCCATCCCAAAATGTTTATCCCATTTGAATTTTTTGTTGAACTTTGACCACAAATATATGACAATTTAATTATGTTCATGAAATTCTAAAAATTCCTATTGATTCACCATTAATAATATTATCAACAACAACTTTTAGAATTTCATGAACATGATTAATCTCTCATAAATTTGTGGTCAAAGTTCAACAAAAAAGTCAAATGGGACAAACATTTTGGGATGGAGGAAGTACATAAAACACGTACATATAGAAATACATAGACTTTGAAACATCAATAACAAATACTTTTAAATGAAATAAACAAATATACTAACATATTACTCCTAAAACTCATCATATTTTCAAGCAAAAAAAGCACAACAATGTCAATATATTTTCACACATATTTTCACAATATCACTTTACCAACAATTGAGATCAAAATCTCAATATTTGTCTATTTCAATAACAACAATAATTTTCAATAAAAAAAAAACTAATGATATCAATATATTTTCACCAAATGATAACACAATTAACTAAATGATTACAATTGACCATAAATTGAATTCAAAACCCCTAAATTTTCTCAATTTCAACTACCATATTTTCGAATAAACCCTAATTTTCAAGAAAGCAACGACCAAAATCAAAGCAAAATAAAGCACAATAAAAAAAAAGAAAAAGCTTGGAACACTTAAAATGACGAAATTTAAGGATGAAAAGATTGGAGGTTGATAGAGATGGCAATGGCAATGGCAATGGCTTCCCTTCTATTCAAATGCTTAGTTTTTTATTTTTTATTTTACAGTTTGTAACTCGCTACATGGTGTAGATCTGTTTCGTTTAAACTTACTAAATCATGTAGCGAGTTACTTTAACGCCTAAATTCGCTACATGGTGTAGCTAGTTTGTTAACAACAAAATTAATATAATTACGATCAATTTCTAATTGCTTTACTTATTAAACTCGCTACTTGGTGTATCGAGTTTCGGCAAATAAATTTATAAATTCGCTATATCAAGTAATATGAGTTTAAAAAAAGTGGTCATTTTAAAAAAATAATTTCAAAGGTCATTTCAAGAATTAATATTTTAAAAAGAAATTAATTGAGAAAAAAATCGAAGCACACCCTTATTTCAAATTAAAAAAAGGATTTATTACAAAAAACTCATTAAAAAAGATGTCATTTACAAAAAAAAAAACATGTAAGATAGAATTTTACAAAAAACTACTTAATTAAATATGAATATTACTAAAAACCATTTTTCACACAAAACACACACCCACACTTCCTCTGTTCACTCTCTCTCTCTACTCAACCGGTCAACCCATCTCCGGTGACCACCTTCCGCACCTCCGGCGACCACCTTTGGCGAGTCCATTGATTCCGGCCAAGCTATAAGAAATTCAGGCCGAATTTCACCAAATTCCGTGCAAGCTATCAGAAATTCCATTGATGAGGGTAGTTGCTGGCTTCAACTTGATGTGCTCATCAGTTTATTTGGTATTCATATTGAAATGATCGTGAAATGGGGATTGGGCTTTAACTGTGCCTTAGACTCAATGGGCTCAGTGGGCCAAGCTATTTAAAAGGGGTCATATAGGCCAATTAGGGTGGATAATAGTAAGTTAATTAGTAAGTTGAATTTCCCTTTAAAAACGGTAGGATTTGCGGGATGCGACGAGGGTAAGAGAATAGGAATTGGCGGTAAGCGGGAATAGCCTCCGGCGAAAGATGACTTAGTATCTTTAGTCTTCTCGTGACAAGCGTAGATGGTAGATTGAGCGGTCATATTTGCATCCCACAGCGGTGCTTGTCGCCTACGCGACAAGGATGAGCGATGATTGCACGTGGATCGCGACGGCTACGTGGATGCTTCCCCCATGATGTCAACAGTGTGACGTGATGGGGTGGATAGTACCTTTTTACTAACTCTGAGGGCAGTTGACTGACAAAACGTGGGTGATTGACACGTGTCCTAAATGAGTATGGCCTATGACTGTACCTTGGTATAAAAATGTGAGAAGTTGTCTTATTATGTAAGTTTTATCCTCTTTCTAAACTCTCTATCTATTATCTCCATTAACATTATCTTTTTATCTCAAGAAACCATTACTTATTCTCACGCCGGAGGGGCTTTACCGGAGCCGCCCCCGGTTTAGTTCACCATTGTTTGCGTGTGTGTAGGATCCAAGGTGGGCCATCCCAAGAAGACTAGCCGGAGTATCCATTGGAGTAGCTGGAGGTCAAGTTCCTGTGCAACACCATTTTTCAGTGTAGCATCAGTTGGTTCCGTTGCCGGGACCTGAATGTTCTTCTTTGGGTGGCTTGGTGGAGTTTGGAAGGTTGTTGGTGGCTATCGGTGGTGGAGCCTAGAAGATCTTGGTTGTCAGTTTGGCTGAAGGAGTAAATGCTAGTTGGTTTGAAAACCAAGGGAGATTCCCATGTCGTACTTGTCAGAGGTCATTTTGTGGGCTGTTGTTGTATTTATTTTATGGTATTATAAGATTGTCCTTGGTTGTAAATGTTGTTGGCTCATTAATATATGGTGTAAAGGTGTTTTGTAGTCAGAAAAGTGAATTGTAAAGTTGTCAGAATAGTTGGTTTGTTGTGAAAAGGCGTCGTTTGGCTGGAAGTATTCGGTAAAGTATCCATTTGTTTGTTGGTAAGTTATGGTGATTGGGCAAGAAAAAGCTACCCCTTCCAAGGCGGCTCAAAATTTAACGTTGGCAACTCCTAATGCTAAGGAAGCACGTGCTGGGGCGGGATCTGAAAGAGAGGTGGAGGTCCATACTTCAGAGACTAACTCCAGCATTAGGCGAGCTAGGGAGCAGGAGGAAAGAGCGAGAATTGAGAAAGCCAAGGCAGTAGATGAAGGGCAAGTTCCCGCAAAGTCAAAGGATGCAGTAGTAAGGGAGAGGATTGAAAAGTTGAGGGCAGATAATGAGGCATGGATGCGAATTCTCGCCAATAATCAACAATTGAAGGAGTTGAACGTGGAGCCTTCCCATATTCCTGAGGATTTATTGGATGGGCAAGCGGGAAGGGCCCATGCCGGTGTGCAAGATCGAGAGGTCAGCGCCAGTGTGGCTAATAGGCCAAGGAGGGATGTGGATATGTCGCCACCCAGAAGATTGGCAGAAAACCGTAAGCGGGATGATGGCTTGGGAAAAAGGAAGAAGAAGAGAAAGAAAATATACCACAAGTCGGGCAACTCTAAAGAAGAATCTTATTACTTTGAATATGATAGTAATGAATCCAGTGGCTCAACGCACGACGAGGAACATGCCCCTGATAAAAACCGTTATGTCAAGGAAAGGTCTCATCTATCACGACATCATGATGATAGGCGGCATCGTGGGAAGTCACTGCGGGATAGGGAGCAAAGGCGGCAAGAAAGGAAGGATAGAGAATATGAGAAGGAAAGGGAGCTGAGGGCCGCAGAGGTGGCTGATGCCGAGAAGCTTGCAGATGCCTTGAAGACGGCAGGATTGGCCAGGGCAAATGAGATGGAGAAAGCTAAGAAGGAAGAGGAGGAAAAGTGGAAAAGTGAGATGGCTGAGATGGCAAAGAAAATTAGGGAATTAGAGGCGGGAACAAAGAAAGTGGAAGGAAAAAAGCCTTTCTTGGCTCCATTCATTCAGAGTATCAAAGGTGTAGCCCCAGTACCAAGCTTTCGCATGCCAACTTTGTCAAGTTATTCTGGAAAGACTAGAGCAATAACCCACGTTGGAGGATTTGAAGCGACAATGTAACTGTTGACTGAAAATGAGGTAGTACTATGCCGAGCTTTGGTGAGCACTCTGGCGGATCATGCATTGGAATGGTTCATAGCACAGCCCGAAGATTCTATAATGGGGTATCAAGATTTCAGGGAGAAATTCTTGGCGAGATTTAGTGCTTCGGGATCACAGCCAGTTCAAAAAACGGAGTTGTGCAGTCTCAAGCAAAAGGATGGAGAGGGGATTGCGACTTTCACAGACAGGTTCATGGGAGTGGCTAATCAAGTTGCTGACATCACTCAAGGCGAGATAATTATGTTATATAACACCAGTTTGCAGCCAGGTCACTTCAAACAGGAGCTAGGAATGAGGTTGCCAAAGACTACGGGGGAGTTGTATGAAAGAGTCAGGGGATTTTATAGTGGGGCTAGAGTTAAGACGAAAGGGACTCCAGCGACAAACCAGGCGGCCAAGAAAGTAACGAGTGAAAGGGTGGAAGTAGTGCGAGATGATAGGAGAGGATCTGGCGGCAATAGAGGGGCAAGTCAGGCGGGAGGAAGCGGAGGTCGGGGAGATGGACGCATGGGGGGTCAGAGAGAGTTTAAGCCAAAGACGGCCATTAAGTATAGCCGATTGAGCACTCCTATTAGCGAGATATTGAAGAAAGTGAATTTGCCTGAGCCTTTTCCCATTGTAATCGGAATGGATGCGGCGAAAGACCAGAATAGTTATTGCGAATTTCACAAGGATAAGGGGCATAAGACTGATGATTGTTATAATTTGAGGAGATTAATTCAAGGAAGGATTGATAGAGGTTTCCTGCAGGAGTATTTGGAGGAGAATGTTGGGCGGGATGATCAACGTAGGCCGTAAAGAAATTTGGTAGATGTCATCCATGACCCATCGCCCAGCCAGGTCCCAATTGAATAATCAAATCATGACTTTGACGCATACTTTCGACGTTCCTCGCTTCCCGCCCAAGACAGAGTGATCGCTCCAGCGAGAATCGGGCCGTTACTAAGAGTCATTCATGGGAGTCAGCCAATTATCATCACGATGTATCCAGGCAATAATATTGTGCAGCGAGTTATGGTGGACTCTGGAACAAGCAGGAATGTGCTTTATTATGATGCTTTTAAAAGGATGAACTATACTGAGGCAAATTTGGTGCCTCATAAGGGATACCTTGAGGGCTTTACCAATCATTCTGTCAAGGTCAAGGGCACCATCATGTTGGATGTTGAGATTGGCGAGGGAAAGTTGGCGAGATGTGAGAATGTGGAGTTCATGGTGATTGATCTCGTGTCTCCTTATAACGCCATAGTGGGAATTCCGTTCATGTTGAGTTTTGAAATGGTTTTGTCAATTCCTCATCAAAGGGTGAAGTATCCCACTGCCAATGGGATAGGTTGCTTGAAGAGTAAGGCAGTCACAGTAGTGAGAAAGCAAAAGGAAATGTTGAAAGCTAAGATGGAGAGCACAACTTCAATGACTACCAAAGTTGAATCCAGTCCATTGAAGATAAACATGGTCAAGATTGTGGAGGTGGCCGGTGATGATTCTAATTGGGAGATGACGGACAGTATGAGAAATGGCACAGTTATGGTGATGGCGGGGACAAGCCATGTATCAGAATTGGCGACATGGAAATTTGGAGGAGAGCGGGAAATAGACATGATGAATAAGCAGGAATATGATTCCAAAATTCAGCGAGAAGGCGAGTATGAGGTGGAGATGTGGCGAGAATTTGATTCAGACATGGGTGGGTGAGATGAGGCTGACGAAGGGAACTACTTGGCAATGGAGATGGTGGATGTGACACCCAACTTAAGTTATGCTAGGATCGTGAGGATGGTATGTATGGATGAGCCAAGAATTGAGGAAATTATTGGGGAAAGCATTGAGGTGCCTGTAGATGAATCTGATGATGATTGTGAAGTTATTGAGGTGGAAGATGCCCAAGGGAGGCCTACAGGAAATACCTTTGATGATCCCAGAAAGCTGGTTGTCGCCAAAGCGAGGAAAAGGAAAAGGATAGAGGTGGAGACCCTCTAAGTGCGGGATGAGCCAGATATCCAGGAAGGAGAAGAATTGGAGGAAGTAGAAATCAATTGTTATTTCCTAGAGCAGAAAATAAAGATTGGCAAGCAATTGTCGCGGGATGAGCGGGAGTGCTTAATTGAATTTTTGAAGGAAAATTTGGACGTCTTTGCCTGGAGGCCTGAGGATATGAGGGGCATTGATGAGAATGTTGCCTTGCATTGTTTGAACGCTGATCCTAATATAGAGCCATATAAGCAGAAGGTAAGACATTTGTCGTCGGAGAAAGAATTGGTTGTGATGGAGGAAGTGGAGAAGTTGTTGAAGGCGGGAATAATTGAGAAGATTCAATACCCGGTCTGGCTAGCTTGTCCAGTGATGGTTTTGAAGTCAAATAAGAAGTGGAGGATGTGCATTGATTTCACTGATTTGAATATGGCGTGTCCCAAGGATTGTTATGCTTTGCCCAAGATTGATAAGTTGGTGGATTCCATTGCTGGTCACAAGGTGTTCAGTTTTATTGACGCTTATTCGGGATATCGCCAGATCAAGATGGCGGAGGAGGATAAGGCGAAGACAGCGTTTAGAACTCCAATGGGAAATTTTTGTTACAAAATGATGCCTTTTGGCTTGAAGAATGCGGGGGCGACATATCAGAGAATGGTAAATGAGGTGTTTAAGTCACAAATTGGGCGGAATATGGAAGCATACATCGATGATATGGTGATCAAGTCTAAGGGGAACAATCATGTGATAGATCTGGCCGAGACTTTCGAGAACTTGAGGAGGAATTCCATGAAGTTGAATCCAAGTAAATGCACATTTGGTGTAACTGCGGGAAAATTCTTGGGATTTTTGGTAAACAGGCGCGGGATTGAGGCCAATCCCGAAAAAATTCAGGCGTTGTTAGACATGTCGCCACCAAAATCTATCCGTGAGATTCAGCGGCTGAATGGGAGGATCATTGCCTTGGGGAGGTTTATTTCGAAATCGGTGGAGAGATGTTTGCCGTTTTTCAAGGTGTTAAAGGGCGGGAAGAAATTCGAGTGGAGCGAGAAATGCGGGGTAGCTTTTTAAGAAATGAAATCTTATTTAGGGAAGCCACCATTGTTGAGTAGCCCTGTAGAGGGGGAAGAATTGTTTGTTTACTTGGCAGCTTCTGACTATGCTGTTGCTGCAGTTTTGGTGAGGGAAGACGGAGGAATTCAAAGGCCTGTGTATTATGTTTCTAAGGCATTGAGTGAGGTGGAATCAAGATATTTCAATGTCGAGAAGTTAGCTTATGCTTTGGTGGTGGCGGTAAGGAAGTTGAGGGCCTATTTTGTCGCTCATACGATTGTTGTTTTGACTGATGCTCCCTTAAGGAAGATTTTGCAGCAGCCGGATTCTGCAGGAAGGCTGTTGAAGTGGTCAATTGAGTTGACGGAGTTTGACTTTAGATATGAATCCCGCCGAGCTATAAAGGCACAAGCATTGGCAGACTTTATTGTTGAGACTTCATTTACTAAGTCTCAAGTGGAAACGGTGGTGGAGCGCGGGAAAAAGAAGGCAGAAAAGCGGAAGGCGCCAAGTTTGGCCGAGGAAAAGGAGAGGCCGTCGGATTGTTGGGTTTACATATAGATGGTTCATCTGCAAAAGATAGAGGGGGAGCGGGAATGGTGCTGGTGTCGCCAGATTTGGAATGCGAGTATAAGAAGGCTTTCAGGTTCAAGTTCCATGTATCCAACAATCAGGCGGAATATGAGGCATTGGTAGCGGGAATAGAATTTGCTCGTAACATTGGTGTCAAGAAGATTGTAATTCACTCTGATTCTCAGCTCATTGTGAATCAGGTGCGGGGTGAGTATGGGGTGGTGAATTCATATCTGATAAAGTATTGCAATCTGGCGAGAAGCATTTTGAGCAGTTTTGAGTTTTGGGAACTTGTGCAAGTTGATAGGGCAGAGAATTCAAAGGCTGATGCGTTGAGTAGGTCGGCGGGAAATGAAGAAAATGAAGCAGATATGGATCCCCTGGTGGAGTATGTGGAGTTACCGGCTATTGACAGGCCCATGGTCATGGAGATAGGGGAGGTAGAGACGATTTGGGTTTCTGAAATGAAAGATTTTCTAGACAAGGGTGAGCTGCCGCTTGATGAAGAGAGAGCTAAGCTAGTGAAGGTGACTTCTCCGCGATTTACTGTACAAGATGGAATTCTATGTAGAAGATCTTTTTCAAAGCCATTAATGAGGTGTGTAGAGCCAGGGATGGTGGCTAAGGTTTTTTTTTTAAATCCATGAAGGTGTTTGTGGTGGGCATCCAGGAGCGAGATCCCTGGCGGAGAAGGTTTTATTCCATGGATATTATTGGCCAAGTTTGAGGAAGGACGCGGAAGAATATGTGCGGAAATGCGAGAAATGTCAGAGGTTTGGGAATATACTACGGCAACCCGCCACTGAATAGACGCCTATTGTCGCGACATGGCCCTTTGATATGTGGGGCATTGATTTGATTGGGCCATTTCCAAAGGCCAAGGGAGGATGCCAGCATGTAGTCGTTGCCGTTGATTACTTTACCAAATGGACGGAAGCGAAGGCTCTGGCGACAATAAGCGAAGACAATGTGATCAAGTTCATTCAAGAAAATATTTGGTGTAGATATGGGTTACCCAGAGCCATTGTCTCTGATCATGGAACACAGTTCGGGAAGAAATTTGCCGCTGAGTGCCAGAGGATGAATGTGAAGCATTGGATGTCGGCGGTGTACAGGCCGCAATGCAATGGTCAGGCTGACGCGGCAAACAAGCAAATTATTGCCGCTCTGCGCAAGAATTTGGAAGGAAGAGGCGGCGCGTGGTTAGAAGAATTGCCAACTGCATTATGGTATGTAAGGACCACAATAAAGGGCTCAACTGGTGAAACAGCGTTTGCTCTGACTTATGGATCTGAAGCCATGGCGCCGACTGAGATGGCCTTGCCGACATACCGGGTGACTTATTATGATGAGGCGAGAAATGGCCAACGGCGGTGTAACGACCTTGATTTGGTTGATGAGAGGAGGCTGCAAGCGAGAATGAGGATGGTAAATTACAAGCAGAGGATGAAGGCCCAACATGATAAGCGGGTTAGCAAGAGGTCTTTCAATGTGGGTGATTGGGTGCTGAGAAGTGCAGAGGCCACAGGACCCAAGCCAGGCTTCACCAAGTTGAATGAAAAGTGGGAAGGGCCATTTCAGGTGTCTCAGGTTATTCGAGAAGGGACTTATCGACTGAGGAAGCAGGATGGTGAAGAATTGAAGAATGCTTGGAGTGTTGATCATCTGAAGCCTTTTTATCAATGAAGTTGTCGCAAGTTTTTGTAGTTGCATCTTTTGATTTTTGCTCTATATAACAAAAGCTACGTAACTTTTCTTTTGGGGTCATGTGTTTTTGTTCACCTCACATTGACGGAAAAGTTATGTAGAATTTGCCAATCTAGAATGATGTAACTTGTAAACATGATGGAAGGAGGCAGGAATTATTCAGCGACATATCTTTCTGTGATTATCGTTTTTTGTTAAAATCTAACAAATTTTCTGTTTCATGAAGCAGTTATTAGAGTAGCGAGATTCGAGCAAGGGAAATTGATTGAGAAAATGGCAATTGGAGTTCATAAAGAAAGTAGATAAGGGGAGAGGCCGCAAAGACATGATGACAGATTTCAGAAGCAGTTGTCGCCCCCACTTGGAGAAATGGATGCGGCGTCTTGGTTAGAGACCAAGGTACCAAAGTTGGCGGCGTCTTGGTTAGAGACCAAGGCGCCAAAATGGGCGGCATCTTGGTTAGAGACCAAGGCGCCAAATGGAAGGGCGTCAAGATAATACTGTTGACATACGAAATAATGGGCGAGAATCTAGACTTGGGAGTGAGGCTGCCTAAAGACAAGCCTCACTTTTTTGAAGGGAGTAGTATGTATATAGAGATAAGATGGAGGGACACAATCTTCGATGAACTATCGAAGCAAAATCCTCGCTTATCAAAAAGAAAGACACGCAGCATGAAAATGTTAATGATGAATAAGTAAAGATTGGAGACAAGTCATAAGAAACAAGGCGCTAGTCAAAAGACCGCAATGGAGCAGCGAGAAAATAAGTACAAATTAATTGGGCACAAAAACCCACCATTGAAATTAAAGATTGTTTGCGACAAAATGAGGATGCGAGAAATAAAAGATGAAATTAAAATGCAGAAAATAAATATTGTTTGTTACAAACCAAGAACAAGTTAAAGTTGGTAGCAATCACAAAATATGAAAGTAAATTCACTGGCCATTGTAGGCAGCGCTGAGAGCAGCTTTGTTTTTCTGGGTTAGGTCGAAGTGGGCGGGAATGATATTGTCGCTGCGGATGTCAGGAACTGGCCAAGCCGCCTTACCGAGAACGGCATCTTCCGCCGCCAGTTGGACTAGTTCTTCTTCACTGTAGGGCACCAAGGGATGTCCTTTGCGACTTTTCTCGCTAAAGATCGTTTCAGACCCCCACCTTGCCAGCATGTCGGGAGTGATGGCGGGATTGGCTTCAGCGGCAATAGTTCTAAGCGTATGAAGGATAGCATTATCAAATGCATCCATTTCGGCAGCCTCAGCCTTGGACTTAGCCAATTTTAGATCCTCTCTGAGCTTGGTAACTTGATTGGCCTTGACAAAAAGTTTCATCTCTGAGACGTTTATTCTCGGCATCAAGCTCAGCAAGTTTGGCCGCATCAACTTTATTTTTCTCATTCTCAGCGACAAGTTTGGCCAGCTTCTCTTCTGCATCCTTGTTCTTCTGTTCCAGCTCTTCCAAACGGGTTTTTCCCGCCGCGAGATCAGCATCTGCTTTATCCTTAAGATCTTTGAGTTCCTGGATAGAAGTATCCCGCCTAGACACTTTCCGTTTGTATACATTCCGCTCACGCTCAGCCGCGGTAAGTTCTTGTTCAAGCTTGATGCATTTGTTGCTCAAACCTAAGAGAGTGCTGCTAGCCTACGAAAAATAACGCGACAATAAAATGTTAAGGTGGAAAGTATAAAGCAGAAAAATTAAACGAATGAAGGAAAGGTAAGGGCGACTTACCAAGGACAGTTGGATGCCCGCATGATATGCTGAGTGGGCGGGATTCTCCCTCTCAACGTAAGCTACTTGATCTGCACCACTTGCCCTTTTGAGGGCAGTGGAACCCAGCAAACAGGAAACGGTATCTAGTTGCTCAGTTATTAATCCATTAATTTTAGGGATGGCATTCGCTTCCCGGCAAAGAGCCACCATGCCCGGCTCATCTTCGGGAATCTTGAATCCCTCCTCTAACCAGCTGGCACGGCGGAGAGGGATAGAGCGGGATGATGAAGGATTAATGGGAGAAGTGTTGGGGGCTGCTTCATGAGTCTGAGCTGAAGGGGGCCACTTTCTTCTTCTTTCTCTTCCTCTTCTTCTTCTTCCTCCTCTTCATCCTCATCTTGTAAGTTGAAGGTTTCTGTTGGGCCTCCAGAGGCGGGAACATCTGTGGCTTTACGTTGCCGCTTTTGGGGGCGGGAAGTGGTTGCAGGAACCCTCTTGCGGGATGTCTCACTGGCAATCCTTTCATCTTCACATGTTGTCGCTATAGGGACAACAAGGTTAGCAGCTTGGGCCTTCAAGCTGGCATTTCTGGCCGCGGCCAGACGCTTGGCTTGCTGCTCCGACACGCCCTGAGCCAACCGTTTTTTATTCATATCCATAGTCCTATGAACTGCGGGAAACAAAAATAGGGTAAGCAACAATAAAAAGTTGACAATGCATAAAGGAAATTGGAAACAAGGGAAACCATACGTTGTACTTCTCGCATGGCGGGGCACATATTTTGACCATTCCCGCAAACAGTGCAATCTGTGCCAAACTTGAAACCTGTATGACGTTCCCAGCCAGGCCAGGATTCAGTGAATTCCATGGCAACCCGCGGAGGCATTGGCGGGAAGGCAAAAGACAGTCCCACTTGGCTAAGGAGGGAGTGATCGGCAAGTATTTGTTGGATTGAGAATAAGGCGGGAGAAGGGTCAGTGGTACTGGCATCAGTGAGAAGCTGGATCATTGTCGCTTTCAGACGGTTTTCATCCTCATCCAAGGCCCATTTTTTATCAACCTTAGGATGGATTCCTTTCAGGTCAGTAGGAAGAGCCCAGCCAACGCGGGAAATAATGAAGAGTGGATCGTCTAACCAATTGTGGACTTTGGAGGGAAGGGGAGTAAGAATTTTCGGTTTCTTATATTTGAGCGACATCCGCAATTCTTGGGTTTTCTTGTCCTTCTGTTGATACCCAGTGAACATGTCCATAAGAAGATGAGTGGTGGGTTCTCGCCGAAGGGCGCGACAAATAGTGATGAAGCAGGTCAACACCCTAATGGCATTGGGGTGAAGCTCAGCTACTGCCGCTTGAGCCTTATATAGGACAAGGGAAATGAAAGGGTCCACGGGAATCTTAAGCCCGACTTCTAATTGGGCGGGGAAGACTACAATACCGTCCTGTCTATGCCTAATTATAGAAAGGGACATCTCGCCATCATAGGGGGCGATATGATAGTTGAGATGATCAATGTTGTACTTGGTGTGGTAAGGAGTTATGTAAGGATTTTGGGAAGGGTTATTTCCCGCTGTAGCTGAAGTGGAGGGGTTATTGGCCAAGGACGAATTCCCGCCGGTTGAAGTAGAAACTCCGGGGGCTTCCAAGTTCGACATCTCGCCTGAATCAGAAGAAGAAACAATTTGTTTATAACGAGACCTATTAACTAAAGATCTCGCAGCGAGAAAGTCAGTATCAGAGCTATCAGAATATGTGGGAGGACCGTAGAAGCGGCAAAGGTGTTCACAAAGTTCGCGGGGAGTAAAAAACGTTTTAGACATGGGGGCTGAGAAGTGAAGAAAACATTTACCCCTAACTTCTACGGCGGCAATTATCGCGGGATCAACCTTGTTAATTCTTAGGCAATTCACTAAGTCATCTTGTGGGATTCTTGCCCAAATGCCCCTAGTTAAATAGTAAATGCCGCCAGTTTTCTGGCATTGACCATATCTAATTTGTCTAAGGCAATTTTTAAACCTAGCCATGGCAACAAAGAATCAAGTAAAGAAAACAAGGGAAAATCAAAGATCATGAAGAATACCTGGAAAATACGAAGAATCGTTGATAAAATTGAAGATGGACCGAAGATTCGCCGGAATATTCACGGTCCAGCCAAAAGATTGATTTTCCAGGGTGATTCAATGGATGAATCAAGTCAAGGAATGAATGGTTATGGAGTAACTTCAGAGGGGAACAAGGATTTAGTCACTAAGAGGAAGGAAATGGCAGGAAGGAATGATAATAAGTTCGCCGAAAAAGGTACCAAGGTTGCCGGAAATCGCTTAGGGGTTTTCAGATCAGGAGAAGGAAAAAGGTAAGAGTAGGAGGGGGAGGTTATTTATATTAAGGGAATATGAACAGATTTGTTGGGGGACAGTAAAATTAATTAGCCCCCAAAATTTTGAAATTCCCCCCATTAAATGATTTCAAATTTCAAAACGTCTTTTCGTATGTCACGTCGTACCAGCCGTTTGTCAGTTAAGTAAACCCAGGGGACGACACGTGGCATGTATGTGTCAATTTCCCCATGTATCTCGCGAATAGGTTGTACTCGGGCGGGAAGTAGCGAGAAATCTAAATTTCTCGCCTGAAACATGAATGATCCAGGTCTCGAAATTGGGGGCTACTGAAATGATCGTGAAATGGGGATTGGGCTTTAACTGTGCCTTAGACTCAATGGGCTCAGTGGGCCAAGCTATTTAAAAGGGGTCATATAGGCCAATTAGGGTGGATAATAGTAAGTTAATTAGTAAGTTGAATTTCCCTTTAAAAACGGTAGGATTTGCGGGATGCGACGAGGGTAAGAGAATAGGAATTGGCGGTAAGCGGGAATAGCCTCCGGCGAAAGATGACTTAGTATCTTTAGTCTTCTCGTGACAAGCGTAGATGGTAGATTGAGCGGTCATATTTGCATCCCACTTTGGCAGGCTTGTCGCCAGGCGACAAGGATGAGTGACAGATTGTACGTGACTGTGACAGTGCCACGTGGATGCTTCCCCCATGATGTCAACAGTGTGACGTGATGGGGTGGATAGTACCTTTTTACTAACTCTGAGGGCAGTTGACTGACAAAACGTGGGTGATTGACACGTGTCCTAAATGAGTATGGCCTATGACTGTACCTTGGTATAAAAACGTGAGAAGTTGTCTTATTATGTAAGTTTTATCCTCTTTCTAAACTCTCTATCTATTATCTCCATTAACATTATCTTTTTATCTCAAGAAACCATTACTTATTCTCACGCCGGAGGGGCTTTACCGGAGCCGCCCCCGGTTTAGTTCACCATTGTTTGCGTGTGTGTAGGATCCAAGGTGGGCCATCCCAAGAAGACTAGCCGGAGTATCCATTGGAGTAGCTGGAGGTCAAGTTCCTGTGCAACACCATTTTTCAGTGTAGCATCACATATGCTGCTGTTAATTTCCATAATACTGATTTTACCAGCAGCTACATTTATTTGTTTGTAGAACTGATATTACAGAAAGTGCAAAATAGAACTTTAAATATAAGACTCTTGCCTTTGCTTCATTGTGGTTATAACTAATATTGCTAATAATGTGTTCCCATGCCTTAAATGGTTCCTGTGAACTTATGTTTCCCGAATAACTCAGTAAACAATTCCTATCGTTGTTGTTTTTTTAAAGCCATGTATTATTTGCTGAACTAAGATAATGTGTTACCTAGTTAATGCCGTGTACAGTTGCATTGCCACCAAATTGTTGTGCATTTGAACAATTTTAGGATCAACCCATTTTTTTTACTTCTGTTGCTTCCCTAATATGATACTTCATGCTACAGAATTTTCCTGCACTATGTGCAAATGGGTATTATGATGGCACTATATTTCACAGAAACATAAAAGGTTTCATGATCCAAGGGGGAGATCCCACAGGTACTGGCAAAGGAGGGACCAGTATTTGGGGCAAAAAGTTCAATGTTAATCAGTTGTTTATCATGTTTATCAGTTATTTAACAATTGTTTATCATGTTTATCATTTTTTATCATTTGTTTATCAGTTGTTTATCATGTTTATCAGTTGCTTATCAGTTGTTTATCATGTTTATCAGTTGTATCATGTTTATCAGTTGTTTATCAGTTGTTTATCATATTTATCAGTTGTTTATTTGTTTATCAGTTGTTTATCAGTTGTTTATCATGTTTATCAGTTGTTTATCAGTTTTTTATCAGTTGTTTATCAGTTATTTATCATGTTTATCAGTTGTTTATCAGAATGAATGTTAGTAGATCTGAATTTCTCTCGTTAGGGGTTTTAATTTGATTCAATTTGATCATTGAAATGTGAGAATTGGATGGAATTGGAGAGTCAATTCGTAATGCATGCATCTTCAATCAGTAAAATTTAAGTTGTTAGTGCTGAAGATTAAGCATTTCGAATTAAAGCTTTGTTGAAGTAGTTTGTGATCATGCAGAATATTCCTCGAATTGAAGAATGATTGTTTTACATTTTATATTTATTTATGTTCTTTTTCTTTCTTTCTTTTTTTTTAAGAAAATAGTGCTTTCAATTTACAAAAGTAGTTTTTTGTAATTTTTATAGAAATTTTTTGTAATTTTCATTTTATGTGTATTTTTTTGTAATTTTCATCTTTTAAAATGAATTTTTTGTAAATGTCTTAAAAAAAAAGTTAAAGAAAGTGAGAATATAAAGTACACGTGTCGTATGAAAAGACGTTACGTGTCGTATGAAAAGACGTTATGGATTCTATAGTAGCCTCTCACGGTCTCACCCAACCCAGTGCCACTGGGGCCGTTAGATTCTCTCTCTCTTCATTTCTGATCTACTACAATACAGTACTAGGGTTTTAGTTTGATACCATCTCTACTTTCTTATACTTGTACGACAAAAAGTGTCTCGGTTCATTCATCGTTTTCCTCACCTACTCCTCCCTCTTATTCAACCGATTCGGACCACCCCCCGCCGTCGATCTGTCTCTTGATTCATCGATCTGGTTTTCCATTCTGATCCCTCCCCTTCTTCTGCATTCTAAAGGTACTTTCTTTTTTCTCTTGATTTCCCCCACTTCTCTTCATCTTAGTTGTTAATTGTATTCTATTTTCATTGATATTTGTTGCTACTGGTTTTCACTTGCAATTACATACATTTTGTATGTTTGATTTTATTTATTTTTAATACTGTACTAGTAATTGTTGGTTGTTGTCTTGTGATTCAGTTTCTGGTTGGTTGGGAGAGTAAGCTGAATAATTAATGGCTCAGCTTCGTTACTCTCCGTTCTCTGCTACTCATTTCCACAATCTTAATTCCAATCGTCACCTTTCTCCTTCCATTCAATCCCCTAAATTACCAGACAACAAACTCACTCCTACCCTTTCCGTTCAAAGAAGCCTCTCCACCCCTAATTCATTACCTAGATTACCTGTTCTCTGTGCTGGTGGCAACGGTACTAGTGGCGTTGGAGGTGGTGGCAGCAGCGGTGGCAGTGGTTGGGGCGGAGGAGATGGCGGTTTTGATGGTTCCTCATCATTTGATAGTTTTGGACCAATTGGATTTTTTCTTGCTGGGTGGAGATCCAGGGTTGCTGCTGATCCCCAATTCCCTTTCAAGGTCTTAATGGAGGAAGTTGTCGGACTTAGCTCTTGTGTTCTCGGTGACATGGCTTCTCGCCCTAATTTTGGTCTCAATGAGCTTGATTTCGTTTTCTCCACCTTAGTAGTGGGTTCAATTTTGAACTTCACCCTCATGTATCTTTTGGCACCCACCATGTCTACTGGAGCTGCTGCTTGCCTGCCTTCTATTTTTGCTAAATGTCCTGCGAGCCACATGTTTGAGCCCGGGCCATATGGTGTTGTCCACCGATTTGGTACTTTTGTGTATAAAGGAACCGTCTTTGCTGCAGTTGGGTTTGCCGCTGGCTTAGTTGGAACTGCTCTCTCCAATGGGTTGATCAAGATGAGAAAGAAAATGGACCCCACTTTTGAATCTCCTAACAAGCCCCCTCCAACTATCCTGAATGCTCTCACGTGGGCTCTTCATATGGGTATAAGCAGCAACTTCAGGTACCAAACATTGAACGGGATTGAGTATCTGCTAGCAAAGGGGCTACCCCCTGTTGCCTTTAAGAGCTCGGTTGTAGCTTTGAGATGCATGAACAATGTGCTTGGAGGAATGTCTTTTGTGATCTTGGCAAGGCTTACAGGTTCCCAGAGCCAAGCAAAGTCTGTTACTGCTGAAGAGGGGTCAGATACAGAGAAGGTGAAGCTGGTAGATGAAACTGAAGACTTGGGAAGCAACGAGTCGTCTGCTTCCAAGTAAATTTGTCTTCTTTTTGTTCCCTTTTTAGATGCTTTTTCTTCACCGAATTTATAAATTTACAAATAAGGGTTTTGTTGAAAGAGTCTCATTATCTGTTTAAGACTTAGAATCTCCGGTTGTGTAAATTTTAATGTGTTGCTTTTGCTCAGTTGTAATTTACTGCCCCATTATTCAGTTACTTCCCTAACAGAAGCAGGCCTTGGTTTTCGGCAGAGCAATTTGAATGGCTATCTATAACTATAACAGTAGTTTTTTTGAGTGCTCTTATATATCCTCTGTTGGATTGTTTGCTTGAGTAGGCATTTGTTTTAGGGATGTTATTGTATTCTGGACAGAAACCGGCCGGTCCCATCCTCAATTCAGCGTATAGATATAAAGAACAGAGCAAAACCAACCTTTGATTTCAATCTTTGACTTCAACAGAGAATCCGGACAAAGAGTGTGTTCCAAATGCTTACATATGGTATGGAATTATATAGGATGTCCCGATCATCAATAACTTGGAACAAGAGACAAAAATGCTTGTCTATGTTGCCGCCTGTACATTGGAAAATCTTCAAACCCCCCATGTTATTAGGAATATAATATAATATCATTATATTATATTCAAGTATATATTATTAGGAGATTACTTCCTCCATTGTAACCCTATAAATATGTACCTCTTATATCATAATCAATTGAGTCATTCAATTCAATTCCTCTCTTCCCTGTTTTGATTGACTTCGTCTGATCCTCATTATTCTAATATGGTATCAGAGCATTAAGATCCATAGAAGGACTTCTCCGCCAAAACCTAGCTTCCGCCACAAACTACCAAAACCCCTACCACCCTCGGCTTAAAACCCTCAAAGCCGAAACTCGCCCACCCACGACAAACCCTAAACAGCCGCACCTCTTCCCCCTTCTCCTCCCTCACACACAACTCGGCTAAAACCTAAAATGACCGCCTCACCCTTCTCCCTCGCCTCCTTCAACCCCCCTCGGTTCAAACCCCCTTTTGGTCGAAACCTTTTTTTTTTTCTTTATTCAATCCCCTCGGCTCAAAACCCCTTTTGGCCGAAAACCCAAATTTCTTTTCTTGTTATTTAACCCCTCGGTCAAAACCCCATTTTTGGCCGAAACCCAAATTTTTGTTGTCATTTAATCCCCTCGGCTCAAAACCCTTTTTGTCCGAAACCCAAATTTTTTTTTGTTATTCAACCCCCTCGGCTCAAAATCCCTTTTTGGTCGAAACCCTAATTTTTTTTTCAATCCCCTCGGCTCAAAAACACCTTTTTGGCCGAAACTCAATTTTTTTCTTGTTATTTAACCCCCTCGGCAAAACCCACTAGCCGAAACCAACTCCCCCTACTTCAAAACCCACTAGCCGAAACCAATTCCCCCTACTTCAAAACCCCCTTGGCAAAACCAAAAACCTCTCTCCACAACCCCATCGTCTCCGGGTAGTCATGCACCAACCTATCACCACCTCGGATGCGAGAAACCACATCTCATCATAAACGAAACCGCATCTGGCACCACACATGTCCGGGAACACATCTTCGACTCATCATCAAACCCAGTTCATCTCATCACTTTTCAAGATTGGACTTATCCAACGACCGTCCATCTTGCGGGGACATATTAGTAATATAATATAATATCATTCTATTATATTCAAGTATATATTGTTATATATAGATTAGGAAACTTAATCTTTGTATTAGATTAGGAAAGATTGTAATTTGTATAGATCTAGAAACCTGTTAGGAGATTACCTCCTCCATTATAACCCTATAAATATGTACCTCTAATATCATAATCAATTGAATCATTCAATTCAATTCCTCTCTTTCCTGTTTTGATTGACTTCGTCTAACCCTCATTATTCTAATACATCCTGTTTTGATTGACTTCGTCTAACCCTCATTATTCTAATTCATGTAACCTATCAGCATGGGAAAATGTACAATATATACCGGATATAGTTAAATACAGGAAATCAAAAATACAGAGAACTATGTAAATTACCAAAATACCCATTTATATACCTAAAGAGCTTTCTCTCTCTATACGCAAACATAGTCTCCTCGCCAAACCATTCGCCGGCGACCTAACTTCCAACCACAATTGCCCACCACAAATACAGGGGACGATGTTGCAACACGAAGGATATGAGCGATTTGTTGTTGTGGCCGCACTTTGCGAAGGTCGCCTCGTCAGGCCCCCTTCCATGGCCGACGACGACATTACCGACGAAAGAGTCCAAGCATTATAGATGGGCAAGAATTAAAGTTAAGTGCACTAGAGAGATTCCAGCATCTGTATCAATTGGAGTTGGGGAATGGAAGTTTGTGGTCCCAATTTGGGTTGAAGGGACGACCTGGTGTCACTTAAGAGATTCTTTCGGGATTAATGGCCAAAACCTATCTAAGAAGATGATGGTGCGTGAAAATGACTTGCTAACTCCTCTCGTGTGAATCCACACGAGATGTGTCTCGTGTGGATCCACACGAGATGTGTCTCGTATGAAATTACACGAGATATCTCGTGTGCATATACACGACATTTATTTCGTGTATATGTACACGAGATATCTCGTGTAGATTTACACGGGATGAGTGAGAACATCTCGTGTATACACACACGAGACGGGCAAGGGCAGAGTTGGAATTTTTCGTTCCCTGTATTTTTCGTTCCTTGTATTTAGTATTTACCATATATATACCCTTTCAAACTGTACAGTGTTCTCTATATATCTATCTCTATGTTCAGGTGTGACACAATAAAGTCAAGAAATGCAACTCGTTTTCCGAATCATTAGAAACCACAAGCATTCCTATGCATCAACGGGGCCTGATAGTGGGAACGACCTCACTGATAAGATCAGTACCCATCACATTTGAGGAAACATACGGGTCCCTGCTTGAATAGTGCAATGATGACGATAAAGATGATTCGCCAGAATATCTTGATCTGGATCCTACCGAGTCTGTTCCTGTCTCTGGCATAGTCCTTAGAATGTTCTCGAGTTCTCTGACTATATCAGACATGGATGGTCTTTCTTCTGGCTTCTCATGGCAGCACCTGATTGCCAGAGCTATGAATCTTTCAACACATTCAGAGGGGTAAGACCCCATTTTGCTGTCAATTATGGAGAATATAATGCCTGATTGATGAGCGGAATTCACCTGCAACGATACAAATCATATGTGGACAATTATAATAATCGTCCCCATTCATTAGATATGTAAGTTTTAAATTTACAGATGGGCTGTGCTTTGTATATAGCAAGACACCAATATAAACATGATAAAAAACACTTTTACCATGGTGCCACCCTCCACTGCTCACCTTCTTATACGAGCAAATATTTCACAGACGGAGAGCGTACGTAATAGGGGACATTTCATGGGCCTGAGGTGGTTTGATCCCGTAGATGGGTCCAATATGGCCCTATAGTGGTAGTGTGGATCCTTGGTTCTAAAGAATATCGGGTAAAAATTAGATAATTCAAAGAAAATACCTCGCGAACAATATTTTTGCCATGCGATATTGGTTTCATGCCAGTCAAGATCTCTAGAAAAACAACTCCAAGGCTATAGACATCACTTTTGTCCGTCAACTTACGTGTCAGGAAGTATTCAGGATCAACATAACCCTGCATGTACAATCATTAACTGACATATCGTTAAAAGGTAAATTAATATTGAATATATCTAGAAAACGTGTAAAAGTTTGTCTGAAAGAGAAAAAAAAGAGGCATTAGTCAATTATAAGTTAAGTCTCTATGATTTCTGCAATCAAAAAAATTCAAAACAGATGTAGTTAGTTGCCTCAGTTTTATCTTTTGCTTTGTGGAAGAATACTTTTCCCCCCATTTTTTTAATCTTCCAACTTCACCATCAAAAGAAAGATTAGTGAAAATAACCTTACAATCCCTCGAAGACCTCAGAGTGATTCAGTTTGAGTGCCTCAAATAGAGACATTCTAATAAGCTCCTACACGAGTATCTCTAGCGTAATGGCTAACCAGCATGTAATCTGTCGAAAATTTTCACCCTTTCATAATGATTTGGAAATTAACATTTAGCATAATGATTTACTCCCTCCGTCCCGATATGATCTTCCTACTTTTTCGGTTGTTAATACGAAGGTATTTTGAGCAACAATTTTAGACTAATTAAATTATTCTAATGAACTTCTAAAAATTGTTACTGATAGTATATATAATGTGTTGGGATATCAACCCAAGTCCCACATCGGCAATTGAAAGAAGAGTTGTCTAGTATAAAAAGGTGTCCACCCACTTCATTAGTATGAGGCCTTTTGGGAGTTGACCCAAGAGCAAATCCGTGCGGGCTGGGCCCAAAGCGGACAATATCATACTAATGTGGAGTGGTGGGGATGGTCGCGGTCCTAACATAATGGTGTATCAATAACAAGTTTAAAATTTTCATTAGGAAAATGAAATTAATCTAAATTTATTGCTCAAAGTACCTTCGTATTAACAACAAAAAAAGTGGGAACATCATTTCGAAACGGAGGGAGTACTATCTTGTGCATGCATAATTGTAGTCTAACATAGAACAAGCAGCACAGAAATTTCAAGCGAGTGAGGTGTTTCTGAGGTATAGATTTCAAAGTCTGGATATCTAAAGACAGATTTAGTAGCATATGATTTACCGGTGTTCCTTTAACAATTGTTGATACATGATCTGCTATAGTCCCATCGTCTTCCAGCACTGGTGCAAGTCGTGAGAGTCCAAAATCAGCAACTTTAGCAGTAAGTTTGGAGTCAAGAAGAATGTTGCTGGCTTTGATATCTCGGTGGAATATAGGAGGGCTTGCTTCAGTATGGAGATAAAGTATGCCCTTAGCTGAATCCAGTGCAATCTGTATTCTCATTCCAAAGTTGAGATTTTCTACAGATTTAGCTGCATAAAGTAACCAAAACCACACCATGAGATAAAAACAATATGTTGATCAAACTGACCAGTTAAGAAAAATTGATCAGAGCTAAAACAGCCTACCTGAAAGCCAATCTCGCAGTGTCCCATTAGGCATGAATTCGTAAACCAGCATCTGCATATGTGCACATAACATCCTTAAATTTCCATCGTAAATAAAATCTTCTATTTCTAAATGTTGAACTATCTTACAGCCATTTACTTCATAGAACCACATCATAAAATGAGAAGAAAAAAAAAAACACAAGGACATTCTGCTCCACTTTCCAGGTATACCAGGCTATCTGCACTGCACTAAAACTTTTGGCAAAGATTTATAACATCTTCAAAATGGTTGTGCTGATAGTTTATTTTGGTCCCATTATGATATAACAAAAGCAAATAGAACAGACATTGGACGCAAGGGAATGTCTTTCAAGAACTTGTTCATATGAACATGCCCAATAAAAGGTACCTGTTCCCCTTCTTCTTCACAGTACCCAACAAGTGAAACGAGGTTCCGGTGATGTAACCTTGACAGTATTTCTATTTCTGTCAAAAACTCCTTCTCACCCTGTAAGGATCCTTCTTTTGCACGTTTTATCGCTACTAACGTGTTGTCATATAAAGTTCCTCTATAAACGTTCCCATAACCTCCTTGGCCGACTAAAGAAGAACTATTGAAATCATGAGTTGCGTCTGCCATTTCTTTAAAGGAGAAGCTTTTAACACCATCAATTTTTATAGAGGCTGCAAAAATATGCATATATCTCGAGATGATAGGCAACAAAATATTAGGGGAGTCAACTTCTCATTGATTAATATATGGAACTTACACATATGTTTTCGTGATAGTTTATGCAAATATCTGGTGTGTCTTCTAGTGATAAAAACTGTCACTATTGCAGAGATTGCTGCAGCACAAACAACTGCAACTAATACAATAGCTATTAGCTTTCCCTTGCTTATTCCTTTACCAGGGGTCTCAAGGTTCACTGCAGCAACGTAACGTTAATGTAAGGTTACAGGTTATATATATTCAAGAGATGCAACAAATAGTTAACATGAAAACACTATGACATCATAAACAAATCAATCACACGTTCAGAGTGGTGCACTCAGTTATATGACATGAAATTCACCCATAAATGAATAACCTTCATAAAAGTAACAAAAATGCCAGTGAATTGGTCAATGTATGATACTTCGCAAGAAAAGGAACATGTCATGCTCCACCTGCATGATAGCCGTTTGCATATACCTTGTACGACCAAAGTATATGTCAAGCTTCAATGCAGACAGATTCTTTGAGCAGCTTGGCCAAATAGAATTTGCCATTTCTACTAATTGTTACCCAGTAAGTGCAACATCAATGCCTCGTAACATAAAGAAAAAACCATACAGAACTAATTTTTCTTTGTTGATTAAAATATATTCTCAGATTGTTAATAGAAAAAATGAAAATTTCAGAAAGTGAAAAAGCATAGAACTAAAAGGAAATGTCAAATGATGATTACCATGTGAATAGGGTCCAAGTAGAGTGAAATTGAGAAGCTCATACGGTCCGAAGAAGTCACTACCAGGAAATATCCAGGACGTAAATATCTCTCTAATGCGCAGAATCTCGCTATCATTAAAAAATGTGTGATTAAAACCAGCCTTGGGAAACAGCTTCAGATTCATTCTCAGACGAGGGCCTGCTTCCCATACCAGGGAGTCTATAGAGAGTTGGTAAAGATCCAAATTAAGAGAACTAGTCATGTATTCCTCGAATGGGAGCAGATATGGAGGGAAATAGGAGAAACTGGGACTCTTCAGCCGATATCCAACTCGAAGAGGTGATGCACAAAAGCATGGGACAGGGGATGAAGGGACATATTCATAGTTATTATCCACGGGGCATGCTTGGATAGGACATATTATGGTTGAGTTTAAAAAAGATGTATCATCCTCTATAGCTTCAGACCCACAGAATTTGGATATATTCCCAACATTTGTATAGCTGCAGATAGGATTCCCTCGTAGCCTGAAAATAGTTACTATTGATGAGCACAATGAAACATGAAATTCATGGCAGCAACAAATTATCTTCTTGTAAATCAAGTAGAAAACATGAACTACCTATCAGATTCAATGTAAACACTTTTTTACTAAAATGATAAAACCTTGATTCAAACTCTTGGATAAATGAAGAGAGTAGTAAAGAGTGGTTTTCCATCTACTTTGACAAATTTGCTCGTGCAAATTCTTGAATATAAACTGTTGTGCTACTGCAATGAGTTTTCTCCCGAATCATTATGGAAACGAGTTCATGTCTTCCTTAACAGAAAAGAAGCTAGAGCTAATATTTTTATCTTCCCTTCATCTTATCTATAGGATTAATTCATTTTCCTATCTCTTATACTACCAGACCAAAGTGGATGTCCAAATTATCATACACATTCCTATCTCTTTCACATGTGGGTTCAGCTATTAATTAAAATGCACACTATCATAATCATATCCAGTACACATGCCCAGCGTGAACTGAATGGCGGTCTAAGGCCAGTGTTACAAAGACCTTTGATACTGAGGATTTCTTTCTTTTTTTTCTCTATGAATTCAATGAAGAGTTACTGGTTTCTGTCAACAATTAACCACTGCTTGGACGTCCAGTGGTTAAAGTACAAGCCTTTATGGACAGGTTATCATAGGAGGAAAAGCGTTCAGATAAAGGTGCAGTAAAACCTAAAGTCACAGTCTTATTCACTATCATTGGGTTCCATTAAAAAGACAGAGAGAGAGAGGAGGAAAATCAAACCTTAACGTGACATTTTCTGGAGGATTTAGGTCTCCGGTAATGTTTAAAAGTAGGTTATTCCGAAGATCACTGCATTATGGAAGTCCATTTAACATATCATCAACATAGTTATTTCAGAAATTGATATTTATATTTTCAGATAACAACAATAAAAATCTTTACACAATCCTTACAGCATAAGCCTTGCAGTTGTATTGAAAGACCTGTTCTGCCATAGATTAGCGTGCACAGAACCCCTGAACATATTATTCTCAAGTGACCTGTAATAAGGATCCATTCACACCCATCCATAGAGGAAATCAAGTTATTATAATAACTAAATATAATTATGTGCAAGTATGGCTGTGGGGTTAGTGGGAACAGGAGTTGTGGAAAGAAAAATCCTCACAGTCTCTGGAGACGAGGAAGATCTGAGAAACTCTCCGGGATAGATCCATTTAGATGATTATCCGACAAATCACTGACCAAAACATAATGAATATTATGCGAGTTAATATGGACGATGGGTATGAAATGCATAAGAGAACAGTAATGACATATAACACTCTAAATAGTTCAAAGTAAATTTCAGTTTTGAAAAGCATTTTTTAAGTCTATAAGCGAAGCAGCAAAAATAATTGTAAAGCTTAGAAAAACTTAATGTTCATGGCATGATCTCAGTAGTAAAGAAGTTTACTATGTTATATACTTACATAGTTGTCATATTGTCTGAAAGCTTGTTTGATGGGATGAATCCAGTTAACTGATTCTGGCTGAGATCTCTGAAAATAGTAACCCCATGAATAATTGGAGATAACAAGCATCAGCCACATGAATATACAAGCAAAAAGTCACACAGTGATATTCAATGATGAGCATGGAAATGAGGTATTAGAGAATCCAATTTATCAATATGAAACTTACAAGTAGGTAAGGTTCTGTATCCTGCTTAGATCAGGTACTCCTCCTTGCAGGCTGCAATTTCTAAGACTTCTGGAACCGCATAGAAACATATTAGTGTAACTGCTCCAAAAATGATAAAATAAAGAAAATTTATGTTTTGTCACATGTATGATTTCAAATAACCAATATGACAATTTATGATGTCCTTCAGAGATATGAAACTTGAAATTCTTCGTAAGCTAAATGAAAATATGGGGATAGATCTTTATCTGCAGCATCACAAATTCTACTGATAAGTGTTTCTAGCTTCAGAAATTCTTTCAAGTCATAACTACGAGTCTGGAGCTTGATAGACCATGGAATCATTTACCCAAAAAGATTAATGCTGAATTTTCAGGATTAGGAACACGACCGAGACAGAGCATTTCTCTCTCAATCAGATCTGTGATGTCCAAGAGGCCAAAATCATTGGGATTGTGAAAACAAGAGATGCAGAAGCATAACAATATCTTCTCGTAGAGACTCACACAACAAACATAAAATTGAACTCCAAAGAGTCAATTTCTTATGGAGATTTACTTAGGATTGAAGAAACTCGTCCTTTATGCAGTTTAGGCACCAGATGGCAAGACTGCAACAAACTGAAACTTCTAGCAATATATGGACCGTAGCGATTTGAGAACATGCAAATGCCTTCTATCTCTCTCCCAGGGGTTGAAAGTGCATTAATTGAGCACCTTTGCAAGGTTACGCCCCCAGAAAGTATTGCCATTCTATAATATTAAGTCTGATTTATATAACAGACAGACTGATATAATTTGTCCGAGAGAGCTTCACATAGTTCTTGGACAGCCAAATGAAGAAGACAAAGAAATCTTATAGAGCGCTTACAATTTCACTAGTCTTGAAAGGTTTCCATAAGAAGCAGGAATTTCAGCCCCACTGAAATTGTTGTTATCAAGTTGACTGCAAAAGGAAAAATGATTGAGTGCTTCTTAGGGTGAATCAAAAACATCAATATCACACTAAAATTTGCAAGACAATAGCACCAAGCAATTTGTTAGGGCCTATGAAATGCATTGAAAGAGGTTGGTTCGTTAAGAATTCCATATGAAAAGATCACATAAGGCGATTACAGAAATTTACAATTGTGAGAAGCGAAAGCAGATGGGATCATTGAGATTCACAATAAAACATGTCTGGTCCGAACTGGAAAATTGATTGGGTAGATGATAAACCAGAGGCGGCATGCCAACTACAGATCAGATCTTATCATTTTGAAGTGAACATCAATACTGATCCCGCTCAGTTTGAAGGTATGAAAATCTAAATAAGTATTTACAATTCTCCTCTGATTATCTGTTTATTCCCCTTCAAAATAGGTGGTTGAAGTAGGCCAGAATATATCAGGAGTTCATCTCCTAGTTATGCCGCGGTCTACATATCTTGTCCATTTCAGTAGCAAGAAACGTTCATCATCAACTAAAATTCGAATCTTCCTGAGTTTTGATATTGTGCAATAAGGACTACAACCAGACAACTTAAACAAGCTTACTAGAAATGGAACATAATTTTGCATGTAGTAGCTTACAGTATGATCAACTTAGGGAGGGTTGAAAATTCTGATGGAATATACCCTGATAGGTTATTATTATCCAGAAGCCTGTAGAAACAGCATTAACAGAATAATAAATGCACCTTCACAAATTAAATTATAAGACTATAACTAGCTTCAGGGGGAGAGGGAGAGCTAGAGCTAGAGGTAGAGGGAGATAGAGAGAGATGATCTGCTACAGACTCACAAGTGAAGCAAAGTGGTTACATTGGAAAGATCTGGAGGAATTTGACCGCTGATTGAGTTATTGTTCATGTGGCTACAGCATCAAACAAAGAGATCAATAAAAGGGGAGAAAATAAAAAGAACTATGCAAGTTATAGACAGAGTTTAGGTTGAAGATCTACTCACAGATGTTTGACACTATTCAAGTTTGAAAATGATTCGGGTATTGGACCTGATAACTGGTTCTCGTCTACTTGTAGTCTAGTTAAATTTGAAAGATACCCAATCTCATCAGGTAATCCACCTGATAAGTTGTTTCCATTCAAGAGCCTGTTGAAAGCATTACACAGAGGTCAAATAACAGTGAACATAGGCCTATAGCACAATAATAGTTGAGCCTGGAATCAGGCACTACTGAGTTCGTTTGTCAACCTCAGAAAGCCTTCCATTACGTCTAGGAATCACCTAAGATGCAGCTATAAATAATACGGAGTATTTGAGACACTTGGCCATAGATTAGTCAGATACAGTTTTTATTTCTACTTACAAGAGTTTCAGGGATGCGATACGGCCGATCTCCTTTGGTATACTGCCACTTAATTTGTTCCACATGAAATTTCTTTTAACACAGAAATGAAGATGTATTAGCATCATGAAAGAAGGTAGATGAATTCACATTAATAGAATGCAATTTTTACACATTTAATAACACAATAAATTGTGTTACTACTCACAGTATTGTAAGATGAGATAACTGACCAAGCTCAGGTGCTAAGCTTCCAGACAGATTCTTATTCAGTAGCAGGCTGCAAAAAGGAAAAAGAAGAAGCAGAAATTAGAACAGTATCATGTCATTTGAGAAAACTGCTAGACATTCAGCTTTGACAAGATAAAACTTTTGTTTTGAAGTTTATACTAAAGAAAAGTATTACGATAGGAGGACCACTAGAAGAGTTACTTTTCGTAATAATGACTAACAAGTACTACATCCGTCTCAAAATGAAAGTCAATTTTCGTTCATGATCAAGAACAAAAATGAACATTAATTTTGGGACGGAGTAGATGTTATTGAAGGGAAGGAAAGGTAAGCCAAGGTAATAAATCATAACCAAGATTTAGGCGTACATCACTTGGACATGCAAGTATCCATCATCGCCACTTGCATTAAAGCATAAAACGCCAGTCCAGTTTGAGGTGCATGGATCTCCCTTATTCCAATTCCTGAGATGTTTCATATGATCAACTAAACTGCTCTTGATAGCTCGCAATGCAGAGACTGAAAGGGACATAAAGGGAAGATTTCAATGAGAAGAGAGGGTTTATAGTTTATACTACAAAGATGGAAACAGTTAACTTACAAAAGAGGGTTTATATTACAAAGATGTAATGGATAATCGATCTCATATTAGGGTTTATATTATCTCTCCTCACCTTATAATTCAGTTCTCAGTAGTGGTCAACACCAGATTAAAATGTTTTCATCTAGTAAGGCCATCTCCAATTCACTTCATTTCTTCAATTTTGTCACTATTCACAGCTCCAACCCACTTCAAATCTTGCTTCAAAAATGAAGAAAGATGAATAGTGTTGCTTCAAATTTGAAGCAACACTATTCATCTTTCTTCATTTTTGAAGTAGGATGCTAAAATTTTAAATTTAGTCCCTCTAATTTTTAAAAGTTACATCTTATTTATTCTATAAAAGAAAAAATTTATTAATA
>JAFEMH010007838.1:0-74094 GCA_022495995.1 Adenophora triphylla var. japonica
TTTATTATAAAAATAAAAATGTGTTTACACTTGATCAAACCTAACCCACTTCTTCCTCTCCCTCTTTCAAAATACCAATTCATACTATCTTTATTTTTTAGAATATTGACATGCACTTCAAAGAAGAAGATTTTTTTTTTTGTGTCCAAATCGAATGAAAGTAAAGTCTCTATTTTTAGAATTTTTTATGATTATAGCTTATGAAAAATTAAAAAATAATAATTTATTATAAAATATTTGATTTATATTCAAAAAGAAATTTTTTTAAATAAATATCATATTTGTTTATATTGTTCATCATGAAAATATTATATCATCTCCTTTTTCAACTCGACTTATTTATGTTCTTTTGGAGTAGCTAAAGATAAAACTGTGTTTGGTCTAACAATAACTAACAAAGCAAATGATTTTTTTCCCCAAACACTACACTCCCTCATCAAACCTAACTCACTTCTTCCTCTCAAACTTTCAAACTACCTATTTATACTACATTTATTTTTTAGCTTATTGACATGCACTTCAAAGAAGATGATTTATTTTTTTCTCTCAATCAAATGAAAGTAATATCTATTTTTGGAGAATTTTTCTACTTAGTTTAGGTGGAAAAAAATATTAAAAATAACCATTGATAAAATACTGATTTACGTTCAAGAAAGCTGTTGTTATTTATTTACCCGAACCAAATGAAATTAGTCTCTTATTTGTAGATGAAAAAAATTATGAATTTTGGTGCAACAATTTTTTTTTTAAATTACTTGATTATAAAATAATTGCGTCAAAGAATTCGAGACAGTGGCTCAAAAGCTTAAAAAAACTAACATCTGTAATAAATGAGAATTTTTTTCCCCAAACAATCCACTCCCTCATCAAACCTAACCCACTTCTTCCTCTCCCTCTTTCAAAACACCGACCATACTCATCTCATTTCTTTGTAGAATCATTGACATATGCACTTCGTAAGAATATTTGATTTCTTTTGGTAACCAAATCTTAATGAAAAGTAGTCTCTATTTTTGAAAGAATTTTTTTATGACGCGGAAAAAATTAAAAAAAAATTATTATAAAATATTTGATTTATATTCAAAAAGAGGATTTTTTTTTTAAATAAATATTATATTTGTTTACATTAACTCATCATAAACAAAGTTATAAAATTTTCTTTTCAATTTAACTTATTTAATTTTGGTAGTTAGTGGCATTAAAATTCCAAAATAAATAATTAATGTGTTAAATGAATTTTTTTTAAATAAATATCATATTTGTTTACATTAACTCATCATGAACAAAATTATAATATTCTTTTTCAATTTAACTTATTTGTTTTAAGAAGAAAAATGTGTCTGTGCACTAACAATTTATTAAACGGTTCTTTTTCTCGTACACACTCATTAAACCAAACTCACTTCTTCCTCTCCCTCTTCCAAACTACCTATTTATACTACATTTATTTTGTAGAATGTTGACATGCAATCTCAAAAAAGATGATTTTATTTTTGTCCTAATCAAATGAAAGTAATATCTATTTTGGGTGTATTAAATCCTTAATGATTTTAGGCGGAAAAAATGCGTCAATTTATTATGAAAACATTTGATTTATACCGCTTAAAGAGGATTTTTTTTCACCGACTCAAACGAAATTAGTCCCTGTTTTCCGCAGATGGAAAAAAATTATGAATTTTGGTGTGGGCCTTTTTAAAATTAATTTGTTATAAAATAATTGAGGTCAAAAAATTTTAGAAGAAAAATTAAAATCTTAAAAAAAACCACATTTGTGTACAATGAGAAATTTTTCTCCAAGTTATCCACTTCCCTTGTCAAAGCTCAATCACTTCTTTCTCTCCCTCTCTCAAAATACCAATTCATGCTATCTTTATTTTTTAAATTATTGAAATGTACTTGCAAGAAGATGGATTTCTTTTCAGTGTTCAAATTGACTTAAAGTAGTCTCTGTTTTGGAAAGAATTTTTTCATGATTTTTGCAGGAAAAAAATTTAAAAAACTTATTATAAAATATTTTATTTATATTCAAAAAGATAATTTTTTTAAATAAATATCATATTTGTTTACCTAACTCATCATAAAGTTAATATTATAATAATCTTTTCAATTTTTTAACTTATTTACTTGAGAAGAAAACATTAAAATTCGTAATAACCAACAATTTGTTAAATGAATTATATTTTTTCCGAATATTGTTCTCATATAATCCAATCCACTTATATTCTCTCCTTCTTTCAAACTACTCATTTATACTATACTTACTTTTTTGTATCATTGACATGCACTTCGTGCTATTAGGATTTTTTCCATCTAATGAAAGTAATATCTATTTTGGAGGAAACTTTTTAACCATTTTAGGTGGAAACTTTTAAAAATTATTATAAAATATTTGATGTTCAAGAAAGCAGGAAAGTTACGGTCGCATCAAATGAAATTAGCCTCGTGTGAAATTGTAATTAAAGGCATTCAATGCTTTATGCTGATTTCAATGTCTATCTATTATAACGTAAATGACTAAAGATCCTCGAGATATTACTTTAATCAATTTATATAAGAAATAACGAGAGAATCACATAATGCCATGTCATAATAGCGACATGGCTTACCGTGAGGGCATAAATGTTTCTCTTTTATATAATATAAGATTGACATGCACTTCAAAGAAGAGGAATTCTTTGTACGTCCAAATTTCGAATGAAAGTAATCCTAAGTTTTTGAAGATTTTTTTCATGATTTTTGAAAAAATTAAAAAAATAATTTTATTATAAAATATTTGAGTTTATATTCTAAAGAAGAAGTTTTTTAATAAATATCAAATTTGTTTCACATTAACTCATCATAAACAGAAATTATAATATCTCTTTTCGATTTTAACTTTATTTCAATTTAAGAAAATAAAATCCGTCAGCAAATGAATGTTTTCCAAACACTTACTTCATCTCATTTTTCAATAAATACACTCATATTTCGTTTGATATTACACTCATCATAAACAAATAATTTATTTAATTTTCGGCAAAGAAAATCAGTGGCAATCTCAAAGAATTGAACATTGCAGTTGTATTTTTTTCTTAAACACTACACAACTACTTCTTCCCTCTCTCTCAAACTACCTATTTGAGTTATTTATATTTGTTCTTTAGAATATCATGACACTTTCAAAGAAGAAGCTTGTTTCGAATCAAATGAAAAGTAATATCTATTTGAGGAAATCTCTTTTAATGCATTTTAGGTGTAAAATATATTAAAAAATATTTATTATAAAAATGTTTGATTTATATTCAAGAAAGAGTGATTTTTTTCTGTTTCCGAATCTAACAAATGAAATAGTCTCTATTTGTAGAGGAAAAAATTATGACATTTTGCGTAAACATTTTATTTTTTAAATTAATTTTATTATAAAATAGAATGAGGTCAAGATCCAAAAACTGGGGTTGTAAATTAAGGCATCCAATCAAAGATACTTGATGTTGATCTTTCAATGTCTAATATCTAATATTTATGCCATGAACGTAAATGACTAAACACTTTCCTGAAATATTTACAATTAATGATTATAAATATTTAACGAGAATCACATAATGACATTGATAATGATATAGTGATAAGAGCAATGTTTCTCTTTTATATATTATATAGATAAATATTGACATTACGCCAGCAATGATGATTTTTTTTGTCCGGTCAATAGCAATATTCAGCTTGGTCATTTTTATGATTAGTGAAAATAATATGTAAATATTTCGATTTAACGCCATAGTATACTTTTTATATCCGAATCAATACCAGTCTCTGTTTAGAGGAAAATCATGAATTTGCGTAAAAATTGATTTTCAAATTTATTATAAAAATAATCGATGTCAAAAGAATTCTGGAAAGTAATTCAACAGAGGTATCTAATCAAAATGTATTGATACGATTTAATGTACCAATATCTCATGATTTGGTTATCGCGAGGGCACATAAATATCAGTTATCTGAATATTTAAACAAATAATAGATCAACAATGAATCAATATATTATCACTGCATAGTTATTACTATTAATGGAATAAACGTTTCTTCTTTGTTGATAATATGATTTAAATGCACTTTCATAATATATTTTTAAACAAATGGACAGGTGGCTATTATATTTTATGATTTTATGGTGAAAACAATTCAAAAATTATTATAAAAATACTTGAGAGGCCTAATTTGAAGAGAAGATTTTTTTACAATATTGTATTTGGTTTCATTAATTCGAAACATCATAAACAAATTAAAATATTTCCTCTCTAATTTAACTTTTAGTTTAATTCTTTTTGAGAAGAAAATCAACCAAAAAGGTCCAACTAACAATGTAAAGTTAAATTTTTTTCTCCAAACATCACACTTCCAGTTCAAACTAACCCACTTCCTCCTTTCAAATTAGCATAATTTTATACAATCATTTTTCTCTTAGAATATTGACATATCACCTCAAAGAAGATGATTTGAGCTTGCTTTTTCAAATGAAAGTAATATCTGATTTGTTGGAGGAAACTTTTAATGATTTTAGTGTGAAAAAATTAAAATATATTTTTATAAAATATTTGATTTATATTGGAAGAAAGCATTTTTTTTCAGCAAACCGATCAAATGAAATTAGTCTCTATTATGTAGTGAATATGTTATATTTTGGTGTAAACATGTTATTTTTTAAATTAATTTATTATAAAATAAGCTGAGGTCAAAGCACTTTGGGGAAAAATTAAATTGTTCAATCAAATACTTGGATGTTGATTTCAATGTCTATCTATATTTATGCCATTGAACGTGAATGACTAATATATCCTCAAATAATTCCAAATTTAACCTACTTGATTTATATAGAAATAATTGAATGGAGAATCACATAATGACATGTAAACATGTCAATAGTGACACGGCTTGGTCGTGAATGCATAAAATATACACGTTCTCTTTGCGACTTGGGCCCTCAGATTGACATAATTTCAAAGAAGAGGATTTCTTGCGTTTCAATGACTAGTAGTCTCTGTTTTTCAAATAATTTTTTTTATTGATGCTAGTGGAAAAAATTAAAAGATTATTATAAAATATTTGAGATCAATTCAAAAAGAAGATTTTTTAAAATAAATAATACATTATTTATCTAATTATCATAAATGAAAATTATAATATTTTTCAATTTAACATATTTAATTTTTGGAGAAGAAAAATAAAATTCAAAACTACAACTAACAATGTGTTAAATTAATTTTTTTTTTCCAAACATCATACAACCAAATTCAACTCCATTCTTCACCCAGCTCTCCTCTTTCAAACTACGCAATATTTATACAGTCATTTAAAATATTATTGACACTGTATTGTCACCAAAAAGAGTGTATTTATGTTTGTTCAATCAAATGAAAGTAATATCTATTTTGAGTGAAATTTTTTAATTTATTTTAGGTGGAAAATTGTAAATATATGTTTTTATAAAATATTTGATTTATATTCGTTAGAGTTATGATTTTTTCATTTTTCAAGACCGAATGAAATGAAATAGTCTCTATTTGTAGTGAAAATTATGAATTTGGTGGTAAAAATGTTATTTTTTAAATTAATCTTATTATAAAATAATTGAGGTCAAAGAATTTGGGAAAATTGTAAATTAAGGCATCCATCAAAATCACTTGATGCCGATTTTTCAATGGGTCTAATATCTACATTTATTCATGAACGCAAATGACTAAAATATCCCTGAAGAGCTACCTAAATTCTAACCACTCGATTTATATAGAAATAATCGACTGTCAGGAGAACCCACATGAATGCCACAAAGTCATAATAGTGACATGGCTTAATGTGAGGGCATAAATTTCTCTTTGCATATATGATGGAACACTGCATTTTAAATCGCAGAGATTTTCAGAAACTCAAAACATATCGGGGTACGTTATTCGAAGAATCTTCGTTTCGGTTATGATTCTGGTGGAAAAAATAAGAATATTATTATAAAGATTAGGTCAATTGTTAACATCATATTTGTACAGCTAACTCAATATGTTGCATAATATTCTTTTTCAATTTAACTTATTTACTGAAAAGAAAATAAAATTAACAAAACTGTATTCAATGCGTTAAATTAATGTTCTTTTTCCAAACACTACACCCTCAGTTCAAATCACTTCCTCTTTCAAACCACCTCATTTCATATAATATTTATTTTAAAAATGCTGATCATTCACTGTCAAAGAAGATTTGTGTTGTGTACTGAATCAAATCGAAAGTAATATCCTGATTTGGAGGAAACTTTTTAATGATATTTAGGTGAAAATTGTGCAACATATTTTTTATAAAAATATGTTGATTTATATTCAAGAAAGAGGATTTTTCGAATCAAATGAAATTAGTCTCTCATTTTTGAGAAAAAATTGCGAAATTTGGTAAAATGTTATTGTTTTTCACAAATCCTAATTTATTATAAAATTACTGAGGCCGTTGAAAGCTGACGAAAAATTGTAAATTAGCAGATCCAGTATAACATTGATGTTGATTTCAATGTCTAATATCTACATTTATGCCATGAACGTAAATGACTAAAATATCCTGAAATACCCCATTCCATTTTAACCACTTGATTTGTTGTGAAATAATTGAACAATGGGAGAATAACATGTCATAAGTGACATGGCCACGCAGGGCACAATGCTCTCTTTATAAACCATATAGATTGACATGAACTTTAAAGAAGAGGATTTTTTGTGTTCAAATCGAATGAGTAGTCTATTTTTGGAAGAATTTTTTTATGATTTTTGGTGGAAAATTAAAAAAATTATTATAAAATATTTGAGATCAATTCAAAAGAAGATTTTTTTTAAATAAATATCATATTTGTTTACATTCACTCATCATAAACAAAATTATAATATTCTTTTTCAATTTAAATTTATTTACTTTTGAGAAGAAAATCAAAATCCAAAATAACTAACAATGTGTTAAAATTATATTTTTTTCCAAACACTACACTCCTCATCAAATCCAACTCACTTCTTCCTCTCCCTCAAACTACCTATTTATACTATATTTATTTTTTAAAATATTGACATTCACTCAAAGAAGAGATTTTGTTCTGCTTCAATCAAATGAAAGTAATATCTATTTTTGGAGGAAACTTCTTTAATGATTTTAGGTGTAAAAAATTTAAAAATATTTTTTATAAAATATTTGATTTATATTCAAGAAAGAGGATTTTTTTTTTGTGTCTCGAATCAAATGAAATTAGTCTCTATTTGTAGAGGAAAATTATGAATTTTCGCAGAAAAATTTTATTTAAATTACCTATTATAAAATAATTGAGGTCAGCAATTTGGGGGAAAATTGTAATTAAGATCCAATCAAAATCACTTGATGTTGATTTCAATGTCTAATATCTACATTTATGCCATGAACGTAAATGACTGAAAATATCCTGAAATATTTCCAAATTTAACCACTTGATTTATATAGAAATAATCGAATACGGGAGAATCACATAACGACATGTCATAATAGTGACATGGCTGCTTAATGTGAGGGCATAATGCTTTCTTTGTATAAATATAGATTGACATGCACTTTAAAGAAGAGGATTTCTTTTTTGTGTTCAAATCGAATGAAAGTAGTGTTTATTTTTGGAAGAACTTTTTTATGATTTTTGGTGAAAAATAAAAAAATTATTATAAAATATTTGAGATCAATTCAAAGAAGATTTTTTAAATAAATATCATATTTGTTTACATTAATTCATCATAAACAAAATTATAATATTCTTTTCAATTTAACTTATTTAATTTTGAGAAGAAAAATCAAAATCCAAAATAACTAACAATGTGTTAAATTAATATTTTTTCCAAACACTACACTCCCTCATCAAATCAACACTTCTTCTTCCTTTCAAACTACTCTATTTATACTATATTTATTTTTTAAAATATTGACATTCACTTCAAAGAAGAGGATTTTGTTTGTTTCGAATCAATGAAAGTAATATCTATTTTTGGAGGAAACTTTTAATGATTTTAGGTGTAAAAATATTTAAAAATATTTTTTTATAAAATATTTGATTTATATTCAAGAAAGAGATTTTTTTCTGTGTCCGAATCAAATGAAATTAGTCTCTATTTGTAGAGGAAAAATTATGAATTTGGTGTAAAAATGTTATTTTTAAAATTAATTTATTATAAAATAATTGAGGTCAAAGAATTTGGGAAAATTGTAATTAAGGCATCCAATCAAAATCACTTGATGTTGATTTCAATGTCTAATATCTACATTTATTATTATGAACGTAAATGACTAAAATATCCTTGAAATATAATTCCAAATTCTAACCACTTGATTTATATAGAAATAATTGAACAATGGGAGAATCACATAATGACATGTCATAATAGTGACATGGCTTAATGTGAGGGCATACAATGTTTCTCTTTGTATATAATATAGATTGGACATGCACTTTAAAGAAGAGGATTTCTTTTTTGTGTCCAAATCGAATGAAAGTAGTCTCTATTTTTAAAGAATTTTTTATGATTTTGGTGAAAAATAATTAAAAAAATTATTATAAAATATTTGAGATCAATTCAAAATAAGATTTTTTAAATAAATATCATATTTGTTTACATTAACTCATCATAAACAAAATTATAATATTCTTTTCAATTTAACTTATTTAATTTTGAGAAGAAAATCAAAATCCAAAAATTACTAACAATGTTACAAATTAATATTTTTTCCAAACACTACACTCCTCATCAAATTAACTCACTTTTCCTCTTTCAAACTACCTATTTATACTAATATTTATTTTTTTAAAATATTGACATTCACTTCAAAGAAGAGGATTTGTTTGTTTCGAATCAAATGAAAGTAATATCTATTTTTGGAGGAAACTTTTTAATGATTTTAGGTGGAAAAATTAAAAATATATTTTATAAAATATTTGATTTATATTCAAGAAAGAGGATTTTTTTCTGTGTCCGAATCAAATGAAATTAGTCTCTATTTGTAGAGGAAAATTATGAATTTTGGTAAAATGTTATTTTTTAAATTAATTTATTATAAAATAATTGAGGTCAAAGAATTTGGGAAAATTGCTCAAAGGCATAATCAAAGATTTTCGATGTTGATTTCAATGTCTAATATCTACATTTATGCCATGAACGTAATGACTAAAATATCCGCCATGTCACTATTATGACATGTCATTACGTGATTCTCCCATTGTTCAATTATTTCTAAGTGGTTAAATTTGGAATTATTTCAAGGATATTTTAGTCATTTACGTTCATGGCATAAATGTAGATATTAGACATTGAAATCAACATCAAGTGATTTTGATTGGATGCCTTAATTTACAATTTTTCCCCCAAATTCTTTGACCTCAATTATTTTATAATAAATTAATTTTAAAAATAACATTTTTACACCAAAATTCATAATTTTTTTCCTCTACAAATAGAGACTAATTTCATTTGATTCGGACACAGAAAAAAAAAATCCTCTTTCTTGAATATAAATCAAATATTTTATAAAAAATATATTTTTTTTAATTTTTTTCCACCTCAAATCATTAAAAAGTTTCCTCCAAAAATAGATATTACTTTCATTTGATTCGAAACAAACAAAATCCTCTTCTTTGAAGTGAATGTCAATATTCTAAAAAATAAATGTAGTATAAATAGGTAGTTTGAAAGAGGGAGAGGAAGAAGTGGGTTGGATTTGATGAGGGAGTGTAGTGTTTGGAAAAAAAATATTAATTTAACACATTGTTAGTAATTTTTGGATTTTGATTTTTCTTCTCAAAATTAAATAAGTTAAATTGAAAAAGAATATTATAATTTTGTTTATGATGAGTTAATGTAAACAAATATGATATTTATTTAAAAAAAAATCTTCTTTTTAGAATTGACCTCAAATATTTTATAATAATTTTTTATTATTTTTTTCCACCAAAAATCATAAAAAAATTTCTTCCAAAAATAGACACTACTTTCATTCGATTTGGACACAAAAAAGAAATCCTCTTCTTTAAAGTGCATGTCAATCTATATTATATACAAAAAGAGAAGCATTTTATGCCCTCACATTAAGCCATGTCACTATTATGACATGGCATTATGTGATTCTCCCATTGGTCAATTATTTCCTATATAAATCAAGTGGTTAAATTTGGAAATATTTCAAGGATATTTTAGTCATTTACGTTCATGGCATAAATGTAGATATTAGACATTGAAATCAACATCAAGTGATTTTGATTGGATGCCTTAATTTACAATTTTCCCCCAAATTCTTTGACCTCAATTATTTTATAATAAATTAATTTAAAAAATAACATTTTTACACCAAAATTCATAATTTTTTTTCCTCTACAAATAGAGACTAATTTCATTTGATTCGGACACAGAAAAAAAAGTCTTCTTTCTTGAATATAAATCAAATATTTTATAAAAAAAAATCTATTTTTTAATTTTTTTCCACCTAAAATCATTAAAAAGTTTCCTCCAAAAATAGATATTACTTTCATTTGATTCGAAACAAACAAAATCATCTTCTTTGAAGTGAATGTCAATATTTTAAAAAATAAATATTGTATAAATAGGTAGTTTGAAAGAGGGAGAGGAAGAAGTGAGTTGGATTTGATGAGGGAGTGTAGTGTTTGGAAAAAAAAAAATTAATTTAACACATTGTTAGTTATTTTTGGATTTTGATTTTTCTTTTCAAAATTAAATAAGTTAAATTGAAAAAGAATATTATAATTTTGTTTATGATGAGTTAATGTAAACAAATACGATATTTATTTTAAAAAAATCTTCTTTTTTGAATTGATCTCAAATATTTTATAATAATTTTTTTTAATTTTTTTCCACCAAAAATCATAAAAAAAATTCTTCCAAAAATAGAGACTACTTTCATTCGATTTGGACACAAAAAAGAAATCCTCTTCTTTAAAGTGCATGTCAATCTATATAATTTATAAAAAGAGAAACATTTTATGCCCTCACATTAAGCCATGTCACTATTATGACATGGCATTATGTGATTCTCCCATTGTTCAATTATTTCCTATATAAATCAAGTGGTTAAATTTGGAAATATTTCAAGGATATTTTAGTCATTTACGTTCATGGCATAAATGTAGATATTAGACATTGAAATCAACATCAAGTGATTTTGATTGGATGCCTTAATTTACAATTTTTCCCCCAAATTCTTTGACCTCAATTATTTTATAATAAATTAATTTTAAAAATAACATTTTTACACCAAAATTCATAATTTTTTTCCTCTACAAATAGAGACTAATTTCATTTGATTCGGACACAGAAAAAAAATCCTCTTTCTTGAATATAAATCAAATATTTTATAAAAAAATATTTTTTTAAATATTTTTACACCTAAAATCATTAAAAAGTTTCCTCCAAAAATAGATATTACTTTCATTTGATTCGAAACAAACAAAATCCTCTTCTTTGAAGTGAATGTCAATATTCTAAAAAATAAATATAGTATAAATAGGTAGTTTGAAAGAGGGAGAGGAAGAAGTGGGTTGGATTTGATGAGGGAGTGTAGTGTTTGGAAAAAAAATATTAATTTAACACATTGTTAGTAATTTTTGGATTTTGATTTTTCTTCTCAAAATTAAATAAGTTAAATTGAAAAAGAATATTATAATTTTGTTTATGATGAGTTAATGTAAACAAATATGATATTTATTTTAAAAAAATCTTCTTTTTTGAATTGATCTCAAATATTTTATAATAATTTTTTTTAATTTTTTTCCACCAAAAATCATAAAAAAAATTCTTCCAAAAATAGAGACTACTTTCATTCGATTTGGACACAAAAAAGAAATCCTCTTCTTTAAAGTGCATGTCAATCTATATAATTTATAAAAAGAGAAACATTTTATGCCCTCACATTAAGCCATGTCACTATTATGACATGGCATTATGTGATTCTCCCATTGTTCAATTATTTCCTATATAAATCAAGTGGTTAAATTTGGAAATATTTCAAGGATATTTTAGTCATTTACGTTCATGGCATAAATGTAGATATTAGACATTGAAATCAACATCAAGTGATTTTGATTGGATGCCTTAATTTACAATTTTTCCCCCAAATTCTTTGACCTCAATTATTTTATAATAAATTAATTTAAAAATAAATTTTTTACACCAAAATTCATAATTTTTTTCCTCTACAAATAGAGACTAATTTCATTTGATTCGGACACAGAAAAAAAAAATCCTCTTTCTTGAATATAAATCAAATATTTTATAAAAAAAAATATGTTTTTTTAATTTTTTTCCACCTAAAATCATTAAAAAGTTTCCTCCAAAAATAGATATTACTTTCATTTGATTCGAAACAAACAAAATCCTCTTCTTTGAAGTGAATGTCAATATTCTAAAAAATTAATATAATATAAATAGGTAGTTTGAAAGAGGGAGAGGAAGAAGTGGGTTGGATTTGATGAGGGAGTGTAGTGTTTGGAAAAAAACATTAATTTAACACATTGTTAGTAATTTTTGGATTTTGATTTTTCTTCTCAAAATTAAATAAGTTAAATTGAAAAAGAATATTATAATTTTGTTTATGATGAGTTAATGTAAACAAATATGATATTTATTTAAAAAAAATCTTCTTTTTTGAATTGACCTCAAATATTTTATAATAATTTTTTTTTAAATTTTTTCCACCAAAAATCATAAAAAAAGTTCTTCCAAAAATAGACACTACTTTCATTCGATTTGGACACAAAAAAGAAATCATCTTCTTTAAAGTGCATGTCAATCTATATTATATACAAAAAGAGAAGCATTTTATGCCCTCACATTAAGCCATGTCACTATTATGACATGGCATTATGTGATTCTCCCATTGGTCAATTATTTCCTATATAAATCAAGTGGTTAAATTTGGAAATATTTCAAGGATATTTTAGTCATTTACGTTCATGGCATAAATGTAGATATTAGACATTGAAATCAACATCAAGTGATTTTGATTGGATGCCTTAATTTACAATTTTTCCCCCAAATTCTTTGACCTCAATTATTTTATAATAAATTAATTTAAAAAATAACATTTTTACACCAAAATTCATAATTTTTTTCCTCTACAAATAGAGACTAATTTCATTTGATTCGGACACAGAAAAAAAATCCTCTTTCTTGAATATAAATCAAATATTTTATAAAAAAATATGTTTTTTTAATTTTTTTCCACCTAAAATCATTAAAAAGTTTCCTCCAAAAATAGATATTACTTTCATTTGATTCGAAACAAACAAAATCCTCTTCTTTGAAGTGAATGTCAATATTTTAAAAAATAAATATTGTATAAATAGGTAGTTTGAAAGAGGGAGAGGAAGAAGTGGGTTGGATTTGATGAGGGAGTGTAGTGTTTGGAAAAAAAAATTAATTTAACACATTGTTAGTTATTTTTGGATTTTGATTTTTCTTCTCAAAATTAAATAAGTTAAATTGAAAAAGAATATTATAATTTTGTTTATGATGAGTTAATGTAAACAAATATGATATTTATTTTAAAAAAATCTTCTTTTTTGAATTGATCTCAAATATTTTATAATAATCTTTTTTTTAATTTTTTTCCACCAAAAATCATAAAAAAAATTCTTCCAAAAATAGAGACTACTTTCATTCGATTTGGACACAAAAAAGAAATCCTCTTCTTTAAAGTGCATGTCAATCTATATAATTTATAAAAAGAGAAACATTGTATGCCCTCACATTAAGCCATGTCACTATTATGACATGTCATTATGTGATTCTCCCATTGTTCAATTATTTCCTATATAAATCAAGTGGTTAAATTTGGAATTATTTCAAGGATATTTTAGTCATTTACGTTCATGGCATAAATGTAGATATTAGACATTGAAATCAACATCAAGTGATTTTGATTGGATGCCTTAATTTACAATTTTTCCCCCAAATTCTTTGACCTCAATTATTTTATAATAAATTAATTTTAAAAATAACATTTTTACACCAAAATTCATAATTTTTTTCCTCTACAAATAGAGACTAATTTCATTTGATTCGGACACAGAAAAAAAAAATCCTCTTTCTTGAATATAAATCAAATATTTTATAAAAATTATTTTTTTAATTTCTTTCCACCTAAAATCATTAAAAAGTTTCCTCCAAAAATAGATATTACTTTCATTTGATTCGAAACAAACAAAATCCTCTTCTTTGAAGTGAATGTCAATATTCTAAAAAATAAATATAGTATAAATAGGTAGTTTGAAAGAGGGAGAGGAAGAAGTGGGTTGGATTTGATGAGGGAGTGTAGTGTTTGGAAAAAAATATTAATTTAACACATTGTTAGTTATTTTTGGATTTTGATTTTTCTTCTCAAAATTAAATAAGTTAAATTGAAAAAGAATATTATAATTTTGTTTATGATGAGTGAATGTAAACAAATATGATATTTATTTTAAAAAAAATCTTCTTTTTTGAATTGATCTCAAATATTTTATAATAATCTTTTTTTTAATTTTTTTCCACCAAAAATCATAAAAAAAATTCTTCCAAAAATAGAGACTACTTTCATTCGATTTGGACACAAAAAAGAAATCCTCTTCTTTAAAGTGCATGTCAATCTATATAATTTATAAAAAGAGAAACATTGTATGCCCTCACATTAAGCCATGTCACTATTATGACATGTCATTATGTGATTCTCCCATTGTTCAATTATTTCCTATATAAATCAAGTGGTTAAATTTGGAATTATTTCAAGGATATTTTAGTCATTTACGTTCATGGCATAAATGTAGATATTAGACATTGAAATCAACATCAAGTGATTTTGATTGGATGCCTTAATTTACAATTTTTCCCCCAAATTCTTTGACATCAATTATTTTATAATAAATTTAAAAAATCAAATTTTTACACCAAAATTCATAATTTTTTTTCCCTCTACAAATAGAGACTAATTTCATTTGATTCGGACACATAAAAAAATCCTCTTTCTTGAATTTAAATCAAATATTTTATAATAAATTATTTTTAAAATTTTTTTCCACCTAAAATCATTAAAAAGTTTCCTCAAAAAATAGATATTACTTTCATTTGATTCGGACAAAAAGAAAATCCTCTTCTTTGAAGCGCATGTCAATCTATTTAATCTATATAATATATAAAAAGAGAAACATTTTATGCCCTCACATTATGCCATGTCGCTATTATGACATGTCATTATGTGATTCTCCCATTGGTAAATTATTTTCTACATAAATCAAGTGGTTAAATTTGTAAATATTTCAAGGATATTTTAGTCATTTACGTTCATGGCATAAATGTAGATATTAGACATTGAAATCAACATCAAGTGCTTTTGATTGGATGCCTTAATTTACAATTTTTCCCCCAAATTCTTTGACCTCAATTATTTTATAATAAATTAATTTAAAAAATAAAATGTTTACACCAAAATTCATAATTTTTTTTCCTCTAAAAATAGAGACTAATTTCATTTGATTCGGACACAGAAAAAAAAAATCCTCTTTCTTGAATATAAATCAAACATTTTATAATAAATTATTTTTTTTAATTTTTTTTCCACCTAAAATCATTAAAAAGTTTCCTCCAAAAATAGATATTGCTTTCATTTGATTCGAAACAAACAAAATTCTCTTCTTTGAAGTGCATGTCAATATTCTAAAAAATAAATATAGTATAAATAGGTAGTTTGAAAGAGGGAGAGGAAGAAGTGGGTTGGATTTGATGAGGGAGTGTAGTGTTTGGAAAAAAAAATACATTTAACACATTGTTAGTTATTTTTGGATTTTAATTTTTCTTCTCAAAATTAAATAAGTTAAATTGAAAAAGAATATTATAATTTTGTTTATGATGAGTTAATGTAAACAAATATGATATTTATTTAAAAATGGGGATTGATGAGGGAGTGTAGTGTTTGGAAAAAAAATTCATTTAACATATTGTTAGCTATTTTTGGATTTTGATTTTTCTTCTCAAAATTAAATAAGTTAAATCGAAAAAGAATATTATAATTTTGTTTATGATGAGTTAATGTAAACAAATTTGATATTTATTTAAAAAAACTCTTTTTTAATATAAATCAAATATTTTATAATAAATTATTTTTTTTTAATTTTTTTTCACCAAAAATTATAAAAAAAAAATCTTCCAAAAATAGAGATTACTTTCATTCGATTTGGACACAAAAAAGAATTCCTCTTCTTTGAAGTGCATGTCAATCTATATAATATATAAAAAGAGAAACATTTTATGCCCTCACATTAAGCCATGCCACTATTATGACATAGCATTATGTGATTCTCTCATTGGTCAATTATTTCTTATATAAATCAAGTGGTTAAATTTGGAAATATTTCAAGGATATTTTTGTCATTTACGTTCATGGCATAAATGTAGATATTAGACATTGAAATCAACATCAAGTACTTTTTATTGGATGCCTTAATTTACAATTTTTTTCCCCCAAATTCTTTGACCTCAATTATTTTATAATAAATTAATTTAAAAAATAAAATTTTTACACCAACATTCATAATTTTTTTCCTCTACAAATAGAGACTAATTTCATTTGATTCAGTCACAGAAAAAAAATCCTCTTTCTTGAATATAAATCAAATATTTTATAATATTTTTTTTAAAAAATTTTTTTCCACCTAAAATCATTAAAAAGTTTCCTCCAAAAATAGATATTACTTTCATTAGATTCGGAAAAAAAAAAATCCTCTTCTTTGAAGTGCATGTCAATATTCTAAAAAATAAGTATAGTATAAATAGGTAGTTTGAAAGAGGGAGAGGAATAAGTGGGTTGGATTTTATGAGGGAGTGTAGTGTTTGGAAAAAATATAATTCATTTAACACATTGTTAGTTATTTTGAATTATGATTTTTCTTCTCAAAATTAAATAAGTTAAATTGAAAAAGATTATTATAATATTCTTTATGATGAGTTAAGGTAAAAAAATATGATATTTATTTAAAAAAAAAATCCTCTTTTTTGAATATAAATAAAATATTTTATAATAAGTTTTTTTAAATTTTTTTCCACCAAAAATCATAAAAAAAATTCTTCCAAAAATAGAGACTATTTTCATTAAATTTGGACACAAAAAAGAAATCCTCTTCTTTGAAGTGCATGTCAATCTATATAATTTATAAAAAAGAGAAAGATAGTATGCCCTCACATTAAAGCCATGTCATATTATGACATGGCATTATGTGAGAGTTCAATTATTTCACTATATAAATCAAGTGGTTAAATTTGGAAATATTTCAAGGATATTTTAGTCATTTACGTTCATGGCATAAATGTAGATATTAGACATTGAAATCAACATCATTAGTGATTTTGATTGGATGCCTTAATTTACAATTTTTCTTCTAAAATTTTTTGACCTCAATTATTTTATAATAAATTAATTTTTAAAAAAATTTGTTTACACCAAAATTTATAATTTTTTTCCTCTACAAATAGAGACTAATTTCATTTGTTTCGAAAAAAAAAAAAAATCCTCTTTCTTGATTATAAATCAAATATTTTATAATAAATTATTTTTTTTTATTTTTTTCCACCTAAAATCATTAAAAAAAATTCTCCCAAAATAGATATTACTTTCATTTGATTCGGACAAAAATAAAATCATCTTTTTTGAAGTGCATGTCAATATTCTAAAAAATAAATGTAGTATAAATAGGTAGTTTGAAAGAGGGAGAGGAAGAAGTGAGTTTGGTTTGATGAGGAAGTGTAGTGTTTGAGAAAAAAAATTAATTTAACACATTGTTAGTTCTTTTTGGATTTTGATTTTTCTTCTTAAAATTAAATAAGTTAAATTGAAAAAGAATATTATAATTTTGTTCATGATGATTTAATGTAAACAAATATGATATTTATTTAAAAAAAAATCATTTAACACATTGTTAGTTATTTTTGAATTTTAATTTTTCTTCTCAAAATTAAATAAGTTAAATTGAAAAAGAATTTTATAACTTTGTTTATGATGAGTTAATGTAAACAAATATAATATTTATTTAAAAAAAAATTCTCTTTTTTGAATATAAATCAAATATTTTATAATAATTTTTTTTTAATTTTTTCCACCAAAAATCATAAAAAAATTCTTTCAAAAATAGAGACTACTTTCATTCAATTTGGACACAAAAAAGAAATCATCTTCTTTGAAGTGCATGTCAATATTCTAAAAAATAAAGATAGTATGAATTGGTATTTTGAAAGAGGGAGAGGAAGAAGTGGGTTAGGTTTGATGAGGGAGTGGATTGTTTGGGGAAAAAATTCTCATTTAACACAAATGTTAGTTTTTTTAAGATTTTGATTTTTCTTCTCAAATTCTTTGACCTCAATTATTTTATAATAAATTAATTTAAAAAAAAATTATTTACACCAAAATTCATAATTTTTTTCCTCTACAAATAGAGACTAATTTCATTTGATTCAGACACAGAAAAAAATCCTCTTTCTTGAACATAAATCAATTATTTTATAATAAATTATTTTTTTTTTCACCTAAAATCATTAAAAAAAATTCTCCAAAAATAGATATTACTTTCATTTGATTCGGAAAAAAATAAAATCATCTTCTTTGAAGTGCATGTCAATATTCTAAAAAATAAATGTAGTATAAATAGGTAGTTTGAAAGAGGGAGAGGAAGAAGTGAGTTGGGTTTGATGAGGGAGTGTAGTGTTTGGGAAAAAAATCATTTAACACATTGTTAGTTATTTTTGAATTTTTATCTTTCTTCTCAAAATTAAATAAGTCAAATTGAAAAAGGATATTATAATTTTTTTCATGATGAGTTAATATAAACAAATATGATATTTATTTGAATTTTTTTTTTCGAATATAAATCAAATATTTTATAATAAATTATTATTTTTTAATTTTTTTTCACCAAAAATCATAAAAAAAATTCTTCCAAAAATAGAGACTACTTTCATTCGATTTGGACACAAAAAAAAATCTTCTTCTTTGAAGTGCATGTCAATATTCTAAAAAATAAAGATAGTATGAATTGGTATTTTGAAAGAGGGAGAGGAAGAAGTGGGTTAGGTTTGATCAAGTGTAAACACATTTTTATTTTTATAATAAAAATAGATTTCTGTGACCAAAATATGTTTGACCATCCCAACACATAAAGGCTTAATGGAGTTAGTCTGAATGTAGTAACGTAATTTTCTGTGTGTACAGGATACTCCCTATGTCCCAAAATGATCGTCTCACTTTTTTATTGTTGGATATAAACCTAACATATTGTTTTCGTTTATTTAAATGAAATTACAGATTATAGCAATAAGTATTAATAAGCCTTAATATGCCCGTCGAATCTCGACGGGTTACTCACTAGTTGATATACAGCAACAGAATAAGTCGTTGCAAAAGATATGTATTTAGTTTTTTTAACATAACCTGGTATTAGATTTCAGTTTAACAAAAACAATTGTTTCAACAAAAGATTTGTAATAAATATTTTATATCCAAAAAACTGCATACCAAATCCCTCACCGTATTATAGTATTCGGTACAAATTGTCATTCTAAGAGAACTACATAATTTTTAACTAGCTAGCTTTAATATTCAAACAAAAGCATATGCAAATATCTTCCGAGCTAGCTTCAACATGCAAAAACTATTACCTCCATAAATTTCATGATTCCAATCATATCTACCTTCCTGTAAAAAAATTCAAATATATAGAATTAGGATCTTAGTTAAGTTTTTTTGAATCTACAGTGCATTTTGAGACAAATGACCTCTTTGCAACCTTAACAAGGTGACCAAACCAGTTAGAATATTGAGTATATAGGAAGGATCAACATGGGCATTGGACAATAAATAATAATTATATCAAAGAATAGCTATTATTAGGAATGCATATAGTAGATATCGACCCGTTAAGGCTTACAGATATGCCAATTTGGATGGCTTAAATACTGCAGCACATCCAGCAGCCAAGGCAGGAGCAACTTTCCATGTTGCCATCAACAAAGAGTGATTCCTACAAAATGAAACGGCAAGCAATTTATATTTCAATCTAAATCTATCATCAGCAGGTATCCAAATTATACTAGTGAGTGCTGAGTAGGAGTAGGTGGGCCAACATAGAAACATAAGGCATGATACTTTAATAAAATGAGGCAAAAAAGTCAACTGGGGGGGTTGGATGTTTGGTCATCGGTCCCAAAATGATTGTCCCATTTGACTATTCAAGCATTTTAATGGCACATTTTCATTACTACCCTTGGTGAAGTCCAATTATTAATCCCTATAAACTCTCTTGCAACAACCATAACTATTCAATAGATTAATCACAAGGTTAAGTTAGGAAGCTCAGTAAGTTTAACACCACAAGTTTAAAAATAGGACTATCTTTTAGGGTCACACATAACTGGAAAATGAAACTATCATTTGGGATAGAGGGACTAATATGTTTGATATACAGATATACATACCTTGACATGATCCATTGCTGCCAAGTTGTAACTAATTGTATCTTTGCACTCCTGCAAAATTATAATTTTCCAGAATCAGATTTTTCTCCAGAAAATCGATCAAGAGCAATTTTGAGAAAGATTTGGACATACATTTCGGGACGGAGGGAGTCCAATATTATGTTTACATTAGACAGATTTTTGGTATAAAAGAAGGATATACTTTCTTTTTCTTTGAAAAGGTTCTTCACCATGCGAGGATATGAAAGCAACAAAACCATGATCGGAAATTGAAAAGATAAATGTAAAAGAAACGAACCAGAAATGTGGACATATGAAAGCAGATACACCAAAGTAAGGCATATGATGCAGCAATAAACACATCCAGAATGACATTCACCAACCACTCTGGATTGCCATCGGGATTACTGCACACATTGAAGTAAAACAAAGAAAATCCAAAGATTGATAACAATACAATTATCAGAGAATGGAATATATCTTTGAAATTTCTAGAGCTTGATATGATAAATATAAACAATGATAACACTCCAAGACAAAAGAGCACAAAATTTTAACCTTGTTTCAGTAAGAGTTATACTTACGTGTCAAAACGAACAGAATTCCCTATTATGGTGGCTTACATCCGAATAAGCATGCCTCCGGAAATTAAGCATGGTAGAAACAAAAAAATCACTAGTGTTAACGCTTTGAGTGGCTTTAGTGATCTATCTGCGGAAAGATTTGCTTCAAGCAATCCATCTAAAGCATTTACAAAAATAATGAAATAAAATCAGCTGACTGAAAACTGAAAAGAATAATATAATGAGTAATAGCTTGTTAAACAGATAAAATAGTTCGGAAACGTAAGCTTTGTTGGAAAAATAGTGTGTTTTGAAGGAAATTAATTGATTATTTCCTCAAGGGTAATTTTGTCAAATTACTTAATTGTTTATGTATTTGTGTGTCTACTCCATGAGAACAAGAAAACAAATATTTATTTGTCCAAAACGGGTTTTGAATTAATAAGATATAAATGCTAAAAGTAAGTGGGTTGGAAAGGGAATTATCCCACATTGCTAAGGAAATGAAATTATCTCACAATGGCTGAGATATAAAGGCTCAAAGTAAAAGGAAAGTGGTGTTATCCCACATTGGAAAGGAATTGGACTTGGTGCTAGTATATAGTCTTGAACATTAGAGTAGTGTTCAAGATTATATAGCATAGAGGCTCTCTCGCGCACATGTGCGCGGGGGGGGGGGGTGCATATCAAGTTCCAATTTGGCTTGCGAGGTGTGTACTCGTACATGTGCGCGTCCTGCGGACGCGAATGTAGCAACAAAATTGCCTACTTAGACAAGCCCACCTTTTGCTTTTGATTTTGTAAATAAAAAAGCCTTTGACTTTGACTAATATGCTCGGCCGATCAGGTGGTTGCCTCGCCCAAGCAAGGCTTGGTAGAATGTCAAAAGTTTATGGACTATCATGCTTGGTCGAGTAGTTCCTGAGCAAATATGTAACTGTCGAGTATAAATGAGAAAATCGAAAATCATTATGATTAATATTTTTGGATTAATGATTGTTAATTTCGTAATAATGATGTTTATTACCTAATTAAATCATATATTTCAGTTGTGATCTTGGTTGAAATAGTATAAGTTGATGTTGTCAACAACCAAGAAGAAGACTAGAGAAATTGAGAAAAACACAACAGAGAAACACACACTTGTTTCTGCAAATCCTCCTCCATATCCGATTTGCTGCATATTTTTTTTCTTTCTTTGGCCTCCTAGTTTGCATAATAACATCAAGAGGTGATTTAGTCCAAGCTCCGTTCAACTCGCCGGGATACTTAGGTGCAACGTTCGATCCTGGTGTGACGATGTGTGCCGCCGAAAGATTTTTCATTTTTTGAAAATCAAAACACGGAGTCGCCACGCCATTTTTATTTTAAGGGCCAAAACTTTGAAAAATGCTCGAGATGAGAGATTTGGGTTCGGAGGTCACGTTACACTCCGGGAAGAACGTTAGGGTTCACCCGGAATGCCTCGTAGAACGAGCCTTCCTAGCTTAAAACCATTTGTGTGTGTGTGTGTATTTCTTTGGTCAAAATAAATGCAAACTGAGAAAACTAAAAATTGAGAACTCTTTTTAAGATATTGGACAAGTCCCATGATTTTTGGTATGATTTTAGGGTTGAGTTTTGGTACTCAAAAGACTCCTTGAAGTTGAAAGTCAATTCTGCCAGAATGGAAAAGACAGTGGACACTTGATTTTGAAACGGATTTAAGAGCTTTAAAACTTCAGAATCTGAGGAAAGTAAGAGAATGAAAGTTGTTCAAAACATCTTAAATAAGGTTTCTGCAAAATATATTTATGATTGGAGATGATTTGATGGACCAAAACCCTCTGGATATCGCAGATGTGAAATCTGGACTTCCAGAGACTGCTAAACTGACCTTTGGAAAATAATTTGAAAAAGGGAGTTATACTCACGCAAATAAAAATATGTTTGGAATCCTATGGATGTTGGCTACAAAAAGTATTTTGTAGTCAACACCAAATTCTAAGTTTTACTGTGTCCAAAAAATAGGAAAATGGACTGAGGTCTCAGAACAATGCTACTGGACAGCAATATGTTCTTGAGGGAAAATGTGATTTAAAGGGGGTTTTGCATCCATGCTTGTCCCCATTTCCTTAGGCTTTGATTAGTGATCACTAGACATGTTTAGTGGTGATCTACTATATCAAACCATCCTTAGGGTACATTAGGACTTGAAGCATTTCATTTGCTTGGGATGGGGAGATTTAATCTTGAAATAAAGATTTATGTTGTGAAAATTGATTTTAGGAAAACACTTTCAAGTAAGTAAGAAATAATTTGGACCTTTTAAAATGGTCATCCATGAAAATTTATTCCAAGATGATTTCATTTTAGGTCAAACAAAGATTAATGACATGAAATGAGAATATGGACCATTTAGTATGATCATCCATGGAGATGAGCTCCAAGGTGACCATACTTTAGGTCAAGTAACAACTATTTTATGTAAGATAAAAGACAACAATTTAGAAGGAATGTTGATCCTTATAGAAGATCATTCATGGAGATGAACTTCCATGGAGATCCTCTTGGATCTAGGGCAAGGGATGGACAACAAACAAGTTACATCTTTGAAATGTGAGATGCATGCATGGATGAAGGAGGTTTAAGGTAAGGAGAAGGAGGGTTTACCAATGGTGGTATCCTATCTTCCTTGGATTAGTGTTTGAGACTTGAATTTGAGAGTATTTAGTGAGTGAGATTTGGGAAAATGATTAAGAAAAAGGTGGCAATTCAAAGGAATTCCCACTGTTTTCTACAATATTTTCGCCAAGGTGCTGTGTGAGTGAATTGTTTTTTTTTTTCTGAGACTGACGGGCTCAATTTATAGGCCTCTGGAAATGTCGATTGGATCCGCGCGGATGACTCTGAAGGCGTGCACTGTTCATTAAATGCTGCTCCAGGCTTTGGACAAAAGGAATATATTTTCAAAATATTCAACCAGCTGTTATTTACAGCTTACCCATTTCGGGTTTTTACCTTTTGTGAGATTCCTTTACTTGTTCATCCTCAAATAGCAATCCCCAACTTACCCTTGCTTTGTTAGAAAAGTTAGGTTTTGTTAGAAATGTTAGGGTTTAGGTTAAGGATGTTAGGGCTTTCGTTAGTTTTTTAACGAAAATACTAACAACTCAAATTGGAGCACTTACAGTAGCCCCTCGGCGACGGCGCTTTCGAAGGAAGCGGGGTCGTCGATAAGAGTAAGGCTCCATATTTGACAAGATGGAAAAAGGGGTGACCAAAGTGGTCGAGTGGCTGGACCTGGTGATAGGCTACCTACGTATCCTTAAGAGGAATCAAGCCGGTCGTAGTTCGGGTCTTTCGATGTCGACCCTAGAGTGACTGTTTTAGGATGTCAACCTGGCGAGCGAGTTCTGCAGTCGGTTGCTGAAAGAAACTCTGCTGGGGAAAGGAATGACCATTTTGGTCTGATGGCTGAACCTAGTGATAGGCTACCTACGTATCCTTAAGAGGAATCAAGCCAGTCGTAGTTCGGGTCTTTTGATGTTGACCCTAGAGTGACTATTTTAGGATGTCAACCTGGTAATGATGGCATTTTAGGTGCCTCAGACCTTGATGATGATGGCGTTTTAGGTGCCTCGAACCTTGATGATGTCGTTTTAGGTGCCTCAGACCTTGATGATGGCGTTTTAGGTGCCTCGGGCCTTGACGATGATGGCGTTTTAGGTGTCTCGAACCTTGATGATGGCGTTTTAGGTGCCTCGGACCTTGACGATGATGGGGTTTTAGGTGCCTCAAACCTTGATGATGGCATTTTAGGTGCCTCGGACCTTGATTTGAAATGTTTTCCCTTGATGGTTTGGGAAAGATGGTCCTTTGGTGGACTTCATTTGAAGGGATTGGTCTTATGTCTACTACCGAGGGAAAGGATGACCGTATTGGTCGAGTGGCTGGACCTATGGTAGGCTACATACGTATCCCGATTGGGGAATCAAGCCCATATCGAAAAGCTGCTGGGGTTGGAATCGAGGAAAGAAACGGGATACCGTTGGCTTTTGCTGGGGAAAACGGGCTTACATTTTACGGTCGTTGATGATAATGAGGAAAGAAACGGGATTCCGTTAGCTTTCGCTGGGAAAACGGGCTTACGTTTTACGGCCGTTGGTGAAAATGAGGGAAGAAACGGGGTTCCGTTAACTTTCGTTGGAGAGAACGGGCTTACGTTTTACGGCCGTTGATGATAATGAGGAAATAAACGGGATTTTGTTAACTTTCGTTGGAGAGAACGGGCTTACGTTTTACGGCCGTTGATGATAATGAGGAAAGAAACGGGATTCCGTTAACTTTCGTTGGAGAGAACGGGCTTACGTTTTACGGCCGTTGATGATAATGAGGAAAGAAATGGGATTCCGTTAACTTTCGTTGGAGAGAACGGGCTTACGTTTACTCGTTGATGATAATGAGGAAGGAAACGGGATTCCGTTAACTTTCGTTGGAGAGAACGGGCTTACGTTTTACGGCCGTTGGTGAAAATGAGGGAAGAAACGGGGTTCCGTTAACTTTCGTTGGAGAGAACGGGCTTACGTTTTACGGCCGTTGATGATAATGAGGAAATAAACGGGATTTCGTTAACTTTCGTTGGAGAGAACGGGCTTACGTTTTACGGCCGTTGATGATAATGAGGAAAGAAACGGGATTCCGTTAACTTTCGTTGGAGAGAACGGGCTTACGTTTTACGGCCGTTGATGATAATGAGGAAAGAAATGGGATTCCGTTAACTTTCGTTGGAGAGAACGGGCTTACGTTTTACGGCCGTTGATGATAATGAGGAAGGAAACGGGATTCCGTTAACTTTCGTTGGAGAGAACGGGCTTACGTTTTACGGCCGTTGATGATAATGATGAAAGAAACGGGATTCCGTTATCTTTCGCTGGAGAGAACGGGCTTACGTTTTACGGCCGTTGATGAAATTGATGAAAGAAATGGGATTCCGTTAACTTTCGTTGGAGAGAACGGGCTTACGTTTTACGGCCGTTGATGATAATGAGGAAAGAAACGGGATTCCGTTAACTTTCGTTGGAGAGAACGGGCTTACGTTTTACGGCCGTTGATGATAATGAGGAAAGAAACGGGATTCCGTTAACTTTCGTTGGAGAGAACGGGCTTACGTTTTACGGCCATTGATGATAATGAGGAAGGAAACGGGATTCCGTTAACTTTTGTTGGAGAGAACGGGCTTACATTTTACGGCCGTTGATGATAATGAGGAAAGAAACAGAATTCCGTTAACTTTCATTGGAGAGAACGAGCTTACGTTTTACGGCCGTTGATGATAATGAGGAAAGAAACGGGATTCCGTTAACTTTCATTGGAGAGAACGGGCTTACATTTTACGGCCGTTGATGATAATGAGGAAAGAAACGGGATTCCGTTAACTTTCGTTGGAGAGAACGGGCTTACGTTTTACGGCCGTTGATGATAATGAGGAAAGAAACGGGATTCCGTTAACTTTTGTTGGAGAGAACGGGCTTACATTTTACGGCCGTTGATGATAATGAGGAAAGAAACGGGATTCAGTTAACTTTCACTGGGGAAAACGGGCTTACGTTTTACGGCCGTTGGTGAAAATGAGGAAAGAAACGGGATTCCGTTAACATTCGTTGGAGAGAACGGGCTTACGTTTTACGGCCGTTGATGATAATGAAGAAAGAAACGGGATTCCGTTAACTTTCGTTGGAGAAATCGGACTTACGTTTTACTGCCGTTGGTGAAAATGGGGAAAGAAACGGGATTCCGTTAACTTTCGCTGGAGAAATCGGACTTACGTTTTTCTGCCGTGAAGTTCTTTTGGAAGGGGACTAACCTAGGTAGACTCTGTTTATCCTCCGTTAAGTTTAGGACTAAACTGCAGAGTCCTGGAATTTTAAAGGGCAAAATAGTCATTTTGGCACCTCATTCCTGTCCGCGCGGACAGGAACGCAACCCAGACAGGTCTTAAAAGGCCGTGGCCTTTTCTCTTCTTCTTCTTTACATTTTTGAACGCAGTTCACGAGAGAGAGAGAGAGAGAGAAATTTCGCCATTGTTGGCCTAGAAGCTTCGAAATCTTCCGATTTTCTTCGATTTTCGAGCAATGGAACACGGGGGAGTTGCTATTCAAGGCCAAGGACGCGGCCCGATCGCGCAGAGGCGATTAGAGCTTGTGAGGATGAGGAGGCATTACTCACTTTCGCAGTCGATTGCGGAGGAGCCATATCCTGATATGTGGCAACATTGGTCCACTGATCCGAGTCTTCGCACGGTATACTTCGAATTTCTTTATTTCCTTTGTTGATTTTTGTTTGAAATTGATTTTTTTGTGATTTTTCTTTTTTTTTTTTAATCCGAAAATTGTGCCTCTTTTGGCCTTGAAATTGGACTTTGATGATTTGCATGTTGTAATGAGTATATGGGTAATCAAAATATGCATTTTGTTTGAAAAAAAGCATGGGCGATTTGCCATTTTTTTTTGAAATATGAGATGACGAAAATTTGCCCGAATCCGGGACGGACTTCTTCTTTTCTTTTTTTTTGTTGCATGTAGGATTCTTGCAATGAGATATTTTTTTTATGAATGGTATGAATGTATGCATGCTTTTTGTAAAAATATGATTTTTTGTGAAAAATGGGACTGATTTTCGCTTCCGTTGATTGAATGTATGAATGTGGAAAATTGTTTATGTATGCTATCTTATGAAAAATGGGACGGAGTTTTGCTTCCGTTGACTCAATGTTATTTTATGCATGAATGGATGATGAATGGTGATTGCTGAAAAATCTTTTCTTTTGTGCTAGAAAAATGGGGCCGAGTCCATTATATGCCGTTATGCTGCCAAATTTTCTTCAAAACTTTATGTCTATGATGCATGTGTATGCCTTTTAAATGCAAATGCAATTTTTTTTTTTTTGACATTTTTGTTTTTCTTTCCAATTACAGGGTGGTGATCGGTTTGTGACGGAGCAGCTGAATAAGCTGAAAACCCGGGGATCAGTGGAGGCCGTGGTTAGCCTGTGGGATCGGCTTCCAGTCTTGGGCAGAGGAGTTTTGATGAGTCTGAGACAGATCGTCATTGAGACTGGGTTGTATGAGTTCATCGAGTGTCTGAGGGGGTTGATCAAGTTCCCCAAGAGTAAGGGCTTGATTTTTTGCTTTGGCGCAGCATTGGTGGGACGTGACCCACACATTCCATTTTTTCTGGGGCGAGGCTACAGTCACACCTTCTGATTATGCTGCGATCACGGGCCTGTCCTTTAAGGGACGCAGCATTGAGTGGAGAGATGGTTATAGCGACCTGGAGTTGCAGGATCTTTTGGGCTTTGTCCCCATTCCCATAAAGGGGATGGGGATGGAGTATGCGGTGGTTCAGGGAAAGATTGTGGAGAGCATTGAGAGGTACGAGGCTGGCGATGAGAGGATTGCTGCTGAGCAGATCGCTAGGTCTTTCTTGTGGTTCGCTTTTTCGAGTACACTGTTTGGACACGCCGAGGGGACGGCTGTGTTTGCTTTGCTGAGGACATTGACTGATGTGGAGATGGCTGGGGAGGTGTCTTGGGGGGAAGCCGGGCTGGCAGAGCTATATTTTGCTCTGGATCGGTATAGCCGTAAGGCTGTCAGCTCCCTGACGTGCTTTGAGTTCCCTCTGGAGGTATAAGCTTTTGCTTTTTCTTTTTCTTAAGCACGCATTGTTTCTTTCCGCACTTAATTGATGGGATCTTTTCCTTTCGCAGGTATGGGCTCTGGAGTTCTTTCACGTCACGATGTGGCGGCAGCCGGCGGAGCACATCGGGGCATATCCGGCTATGCTCTCCTGGTCTAAGCACGCTCGGGAGAAGATAGGTTCCAGGGGGCGCACGACCCTCAAGTACAAGGATTGCCTGCCTTTGATGAGAGCTGAGACGGATGAGAGGATGAGGTTCTACCCCTGGGGCCGCTTCGAGGTGGAGCAGCTGAAGGGTGCGGAGAGGTGGACTGTGGAGCGGAGGATTTTGAGAGGTTTGACCTGTGATGCGTATTACTTGGGGGAGAGGGTAACGCGTCAGCATGGCGAGGGTGCGCCTTTGATGGCACCGATGGAGCCTCATGCTGACATGATGCATCCGACTGAGAGTTCGGAGACCTGGGGGGATTATCGAGGTGGCCAGCACTTCTCGAGGTTTGTGGCGAGCGAGGAGTATTCGCGATTTATCTTGAGGAGGCTGAGGATGCCCCAGGTGCTTGAGAGAGAGGGGGAGGAGGTTGTGTGGTACCCTCGATCGGACTTTTCATATGTCTAGGATGGGGTCAGATTGAGAGTGCAGATCCCTATCCCTGACCGGGTTCCACGAGCTTTTCGGCCTCGTCCGGATATGAAGGTACGACTTTTTATTGTCTCTTCTTCTTTTCTTTCGGTTCATCATTTTTTGCATCAATTATTTCTGACACTTTTGTTTCCGTGCAGTTCCCGGCTGTGGTTGTGGAGAAGCTGACGAAGCAGGTGATTGGGGCCAAGAGGTTCCTTAGGAGGATGGTTGCCTGTAGGGCTGCTCAGGGTAGAGCGAGACGGGCACAGCCGGCGCATGTAGAGAGGGAGACTTCCCCTATTCCTTCCGAGCATTCTACCGAGACTCCTCTTTCTCCTCTCATAGACCCCAGCATGGAGCTGCCTCCGGACCACGTCATACTCGGGGATTCGCATGGACAGGGACATGTTTGGCACCACGGTGGGTCATCTTCGCATGTCCAGGGATCCGACGCGTTCACGTTCGGATATGACTTCTTTGCGGATCTCGGCTTGCCCTATCGTGGCGTGTCGGTTGATCCAGGCGAGCCTCCCTCTGGAGACGAGGATGACGATTCCGAGCCCGAGATATTCATGACTACTGAGGAGGCGGGCCCGAGTAGCAAGAGGGACCGGGGGAAAGCTCCAGCCACTGAGGATTTTGATTGATGATTTTTGGTTGATTCTGGGACTGTACCTATTTTGACAGATACAGTTTATTTTTCGTGCACACTTTTTTTTTGGAATGTAATAATCTAGGATTACTGTTACCTATTTTTTTATTTTTATTATGCATGTAAATGTTGCATGAGCCCGGTTTCTTGGCAAGGGTGTGAATGTTTGGTATATGAACCTGCTGACAGTGTTTGCATGTGTTTCGAGCGGCCGATGAAATATTCCTTCGCGGTGCGCGGTTTAAACCGTCGCAGATTTTTCTGATGGTGACAATCCTGTCCGCGCGGACAGGGATGAATTCTGACATTGGCATTTAATTCTTGCTCCAGATCTGGTTTTCCCCTCTTTTAATTCAAACACCTTCTTCAACCACCTGTTTCAAACTGCAATTTCGGGGAGAAGGAGAGAAAATTCATGGAGAAAATTGTGAGCATGAGAAATCCATCCAAATTATCCCAAGATTCTCAAATGTCATTCTTCAACAAGTTCAAAGAGTGGTCCCGGGAGATTATGCACGAGAGGAGGTCATTCTTTGAAGAAAGGTACAAGATAAAATTCTTGTGGTCTCTCAAAGAATTGGTTCCGGATTATGATCTCTTGAGGGCTTCTTCTTCTTTTTGGGATACTAGAAGGCATGTCTTTTGCTTTTCTTACAATGAGGTGGTTCCGACCGTTGAAGAATTTCGGGCTTTGCTTGGTGGTCCCGAGGTGGAAGAGATTGCGATTCCTTTGCCCGGAGGAGCTTCTTTCGTTGATAGGTTGTGCAACCTTCTTCATCTTTCCCCTGAGGAAGCACAAGGTATGATCCGTGGTCCCGATCATTTTGACATTTCTGGTCTTCCTGATAGATTTAGGGGTTTAGGCTTGATTGATGATGCCTATTGGGATGCTTTTGCACTTTGTATGTTCGGGACCTTGTTTATGGTTTACTCCTTTGGGATTTGTCATCGGGCTTTGCTGGATGTGGTTGTACACTGCCGTTTGGGCCGGGATGTTGTGCCCTTGATCCTGGGAGAGACCCTTCATGCTCTTGACAGGTTGGCTACAGGGAGGCGGTATATGCACGGGGGCAGCCCGTTTCTTTTTACTATGTGGCTGATAGAGCGCCTGGGGGTTCTTCGCAAAACTTCTGATGCAGTCAAACCTTGGACTTTTGCCAGGAGAGGGGTTACCGTGGATCTTGATGATCAGGGCTCATGGGAGTATTGGATGGCTTGTCGCCAGACTGTGGATATCAGGTGGTCAGTGCCTCATTGGCGGGTAGAGACTCGGAGAGTGCTTCAGGATGGGTCTCATGTGGTTATGCTTCCGGGGCTTTCTCAGTCCAGTTTTACATTCCGGCTCTGGTTCGGAGACAGTTTGGCTTGGAGCAGGCTCCTTTGGAGGGCTTTAAGGACGTAGCCACCAGGGTGGTGGCTTCAGCTTCGATGGATGATCCTTCAGTGTTCCCATTTCTTTCCCGAGCATGGAGGTATGACATCTTTCCTCCTAGGGTTATCCTCAGGCGTCCAGGACACGTGTTTCTGACCACTTGGTACTTGGATTGGTACGAGAGGCATTTGGGGGAGACTTAGGTGGCTATTTTGAGACGGCGTGAGGCCATTGTTGGTGCGGAAGATATGACAGTTTCAGAGAGGAGGAGGGCTGAGGCGAGGGCCAACCCTCATGATAGGAGCGGAGATGCTGTGACTGACTATGAGTCTTATGTCAAGAGACAGGAGGGAAGGATTCCTATGTTGCCAGCTCGGCTACAGGAGATGAGAGAGGAGGCTAGGGCTACTAAGGCCCTGACAGATGCGGGTTTGATAGATCCTGTCCTTACACCAGAGCTTGGTAGGAGGAAGACTGACATTTTTCTTGTGCAGAGGAAGAAAACCCGAAGAGGAGGGAAGAAGAGGGGAGAAGCCAGTACGAGCGGCTTGGAGTGACCTTGAGGTTTCTGAGTATCCCTTTCTTGTCGTAACAGACACATTAGTTGTTATGTATCTTAGTTTCTTTTAGCAGGTTGTAAGTCGCAGGAGTGAACCGAGCTTAGACTCATCAAAAAGTTTTTAACTGTAATGAATATGTGGATTGCTTTAGAGTTTTTCAAGACGCCTTCATGGCTTGATCAATGTATTGATGACAAAGTATGACTTTTATTTGTGTTTTAGACCGAACCGTTTCCGGCTGCCTACGTTCCCCATGGACCAAAGGGCTCAGGTCTCCGTAGTTCGACTCGGTTAATTTGTTTTTTTTTTTTTGTTTTTTTTTGGTGCAACCCTGTTTTTTACCTAAGTCGCCCTTTCGTTTTTTTCAACCTAGTTGGGTATTACTCTTTTAGCACTCTTTTTTCTTGATATACTTTGTTTTTTTTTTTTTGTGCAACCCTGTCTTTTACCTAGGCCGCCCTTTCGGGTTTTCAACCTAGTTGGGTATTACTCTTTTAGCACTCTTTTTTTTTGATATCTTTGTTTTGTTTTGTTTTTTTTGAAATGACACATTGTTTTACGCGTAGTATCTGCGCAGCTTGTCGCCATTCATTGGGTGTACAAAAGGATTTCTGTCGAGGTCTGCAAGTTCCATGGCTCCTCCGGAGAAGATTTTCTGAACGACATATGGTCCGACCCAAACAGGCTCCCATTTGCCAAGCGGGTTGATGCGGACTGGGGGCTTCTCCTTCAGAATGAGATCACCTTCCCTGATCTCCCGATGTTTTACTTTCTTATCGAAGGCTCTGGCCATCCTTCCTTGGTAAGCTCGGATATGTTCCATGGCTTTCAATCGGCGTTCATCTAGCAGGGCCAATTCATCATGGCGACTCTGGAGCCATTCGACCTCGTTGATCTGACTTTCCAACAGCACGCGGAGTGAGGGGATTTCTAGCTCGATTGGGAGTACGGCTTCCATTCCGTAGGTGAGAGCAAACGGTGTTTCCCCAGTTGCCGTTCTGACGGATGTTCTGTATCCCCAGAGAGCAAGGTGAAGCTTGTCGGGCCAATCTCTGCCTCGGACAGCCATTTTCCGAATGATGTTTTCCAAAGTCTTGTTTGCTGCTTCAACGGCTCCGTTAGTTTGGGGCCTATAGGGAGATGACTTGTGACGGGTTATTCTGAATTCTGCTAGCAGCCTGTCGCATTCCCCTTCAAAGTGGGATCCATTATCTGAGATGATTTCGGCCGGCAACCCGTATCTGCATATGATGTTCTCTTTGATGAAGAGGGCTAATTTATTTGAGTTGAGAACTTTGTAGGATTTTGTAGGGCATCCTTTTCAGTTCCTTCGAAGAAACTACCAATCTGCGTCTCTTTAGGCTCTTCCGCAGTTCCCAGATTCACACTTGTCAAAATCTCTTCGGCAGCTTGGGCTCAATTTTCCACTTTCCGAACAACCTGCTTAAAGATTTTTTTTTGATATATTGTTCATTTAATGTGTCTGCTTCTTTATCTAGTGAATCATTATAAAATTTGTTTTTTTATTTATTAGCCAATTTATCATTAGTTAAAGTGGCAATCAAGGGATACTCAGAAAGGTTCATCATTTCATTAAGAACGAAAGGAAATACAGCCTTGGCTACAACCTCGTAGTCTTCAGGCGTAAGACCATCGGACGACTTGAGAGAATCCAACTCAATAATGAGAGACTCAGAGGACTTTTACATAGGTTGACACAAGGGGACGGGGGACCAATCCAAGATTTGTGATCATTTCCTCCTTGGTCGCGGACGGGCCTGAGAGAGTTTCCCAATTCTTTAATGGCATTGCTGTCAGTGGCCTCATGACTCGGGAATTGCATTGTTTCTGTCCTCCTTCCTCGATCATCGCTACCATCTCTTTGACTGAGCTAAAATCAATTAGGTCTGGCACCTGAACTTCTTCCCCGAATAACTGCTGCATAACCGGGCCATCCCAATCCTCTGAAAAGACCTCTGCGGCTTTAGCTTTTGGCACTGTCAGTTCAAACTCAGGCTTCGGGCCTTCCTGGACAATCGGAATTGTGGTAGTGAGCTTCTCAAACTGTTCTACTAGGCTTGGCACACCTTTGAAAGTGTACTGGCTCTCCAGGGTAGTGGTAGCCCCAGGTATCTTAGGTAGATCCAGAAACATTCTACGGACTGGATTAGCTTTGGTTCCCCTGATCTTGCTGAGGTTGTCCTGTAACTTCATCCATCCCTTTGTAGGTTCTTTGACTGCGGCATTACCATGCTGTGTAGAGCCTTTCACGAAGTAGTCAGCCAGATTAGGACTGAAAGGGAGAGATTTAGGGCCGTTGATCGGGACCCTTCCTGTGGTAGCTTCTTTCTTCTGCAGAGCAATTTCCTTTTCCTTTGGAATTTTCCCCGAAATTGGTTCATACCCCAGGCCATGGCGAGTTTTCTGTTCCTTCACCTCAATGACTTTGTGGGTTCCTTGTTGACGCTTCCCCAGACCTAGGCCAGGCAGGTAGCTCATCTTTCTCATCATCTTCAAGACCAGAGGGATTTTGTCCCGAGTGATTGTCAGATCTATGTTGCACACTTGGGCTTTAGGAGGTTCGACTGTGAAGCCTGTCAGCATGAGGCCATCCTCCTCATGCTTGATTTCCAGGATAGGTATTCCACCTGTATCCGTGCCCTCCAAAGTGACTAGATCCCCGTAAATGGTTGTCAAATCCCCATTCGAGACGAATTTCACACACTGGTGGAGGCTCGAAGCAACCCCCTTGACCTGATGCAGCCAAGGTCTTCCCAACAGGGCATTAAAGGTGATCGGGATGTCAATGACCTGAAAGTCCACGGGTATCATTTTCTTGCCAAACCATATGTTTAAGGTGGCAACCCCGAGTACCGTGCGAGATGTCGAGTCGTAAGCTTTGACTGTGAGGGAGGAAGGTTTTAGATCTGTGGAATTGATGTCGAGCAGGCTCATGATCTTTGCCGGGAGGATATTCATTCCGGATCCATTGTCAACCAAAACCCGAGGGAGGCGTCGTTCATCCAATTGGACTGTGATGAAGAGAGGCTCGTTATGATTGGCCCCGAATTGAGGGATATCAAGGTCCGTGAAAGTGATTATGTTCCAGTAGTGGATGCTCCCGATCAATTGCACCACGTCATCGAGAGTAGCGTCGATAGGTACCAAAGTGCGAGCCAGGCTTTCTTCTAGCTTTAGCTTGTGGGGTGTAACGATGTGCACCATATTTCGCGGGAAAATTCGATTTTGCGTTTCTTTGAAAATCAAATAAAACCGGAAAAAGACGGAGTCGCCACGCCATTTTTGTTTTAAGGGCTAAAACTTTGAAAAATGCCCGAGATTAGAGATTTGGGTTCGGAGGTCATGTTACACGCCGGGAAGGACGTTAGTGTGCACCCGGAATGCCTCGTAAAACGAGTCTCCCAAGCTGAAAATCATTTGTGTGTGTGTGTGTGTGTGTGTGTTTTGGCCAAAATAAGTTGAAACTCAGAAAAGTAAAAATTGGGAATTCTTTATTAGACTTTGGACAGATCCCATGATTTTTGGTGTGATTTTTGGGTTGAGTTTTGGTACTCAAAAGATTTTTGGAAGTTGAAGAACACTTCTGCCAGAATGAAAAAGGCAGTAGACACCTGATTTTGAAATGGATTTAAGGGCTTCAAAACTTCATAATCTGAGAAATCTCAGAGAATGAAAGTTGTTCCAGACACCATAAGTAAGATTTCTGTGAAATAATTTTCCATTTTGGAGAATATTTGAGGACCCAAAACCCTCTAGAAATCTCAGATATGAGATCTGGACTCCCAGAGACTGGTGATCTGACCTTCAAAAGAAAATTTGAAAAAGGGAGTTTTACTCACGGAAAAAATAAAGTAAAAATATGTCTGGAAATCTCTGGATGTTGGCTACAAAAAGTGTTTTGTAGTCAACACCAAATTCCAAGTTTATCTGTGTCCAAAAATTTAGACCATGGACTGGGGTCTTAGGAAATTACTACTGGACAGCAACTTCTCAAGAAGGAAAATTGATTTTAAAGGGGGGTTTGGCATCCATGCTTGTCCCCATTTCCCTAGGTTTTGATTAGTGATCACTTGACATTTTAGTGGTGAATCAACTATATCAAACCATCCTTGGGGTACATTAGGACTAAGCACTTCATTTGCTTGGGAAGGGGAATTTTATCCTTTGAAAATGAGATTTGATGTATGAAAATGAGTTTTAGGGTTTTGAAAATGTGTTTTCTTTGCAAGAAAGTAAGAACACTTTGAAAATAATGTTGATCCTTGTAGAAGATCATCCATGGAGATGAACTTCCATGGTGATCTTCTTGGATCTAAGACAAGAAGATGAATGAACTACATTTTGTAGCTTGAAAATGCATGCATGGATGAGAGATTTAGGGTAAGAAGAGGGAGGTTATACCTATCTTCTTTGTGTTTTGTGTTTGAAGGCTTGAATGTAAGAGTGTTTAAGGCTTGAATATGAGAGTGTTTGAGTGAGTGTGATTTTGGTTGAATAGTTGAGAAAAAGGTGACAATTCTATGGAATTCTCACTGTTTTCTCTCTATTTTCGCCAAAGTGCAGTTGAGGAAATGTGTTCTTCTCCTTTATTTTTGAGACTGGAGGGCTCAATTTATAGCCCTCTGAAAATGACAATGATGTCCGCGCGGATAGGGTTGACAGCGTGCACTGTTCATTAAATGCTGCTTCAGGCTTTGGACACAAGGAATAATCTTTTGAAAATTCAAATTAAACAGCCAGTTTTTGTTCCAGCCATTTCTATTTTTGGTTTTTCTTATTTCTTTTGCTTTTTTGATTCCTTTCCTTGGTTTATCCTTAAATAACAATGCCCACTTTGCCCTTGCTTTGTTAGAAATGTTAGGAATGTTAGGAATTGTTAGGAATGTTATAACTTTCGTTAATTTTCTAACGAAAATACTAACAAGCTCAAATTGGAGCACTTACAGTAGCCCCTCGGCGACGGCGCTTTCGAAGGAAGCGGGGTCGTCGATAAGAGTAAGGCTCCATATTTGGCAGGATGATCAAGTGATCGAGTGGCTGAACCTATTTAATAGGCTACCTACGTATCCTTAAGAGGAATCAAGCCAGTCGTAGTTCGGGTCTTTGACCCTGGAGATGATGGCGTTTTAGGTGCCTCGAACCTGATGAGCGAGTTCTGCAGTCGGTTGCTGGAGAGAAACTCTGCTGGGGATAAGAGATGACCATTTTGGTCGGATGGCTGAAATTGTATATCCGCTCTGCTGGGGATAAGGAATGACCATTTTCGGTCGGATGGCTGAAATTGTATATCCGCTCTGCTGGGAATAGGAATGACCATTTTCGGTCGGATGGCTGAACCTAATGATAGGCTACCTACGTATCCTTAAGAGGAATCAAGCCAGTCGTAGTTCGGGTCTTTGACCCTGGAGATGATGGCGTTTTAGGTGCCTCGAACCTTGATGATGGCTTTTTTCGGACCTGGATGATGATGGCTTTTTAGGTGCCTCGGACCTTGATGATGATGGCTTTTTAGGTGCCTCGGACCTTGATGATGATGGCGTTTTAGGTGCCTCGAACCTTAATTTGAAATGGCCTTTCGATGGACTTCGTCTGCTGCCGAAGGAGAGGGTGACCGTTTTGGTCCAGGGGCTGGACCTAATGATAGGCTACCTACGCATCCCTAGTAGGAATCAAGCCCTTTCGTAGTTCGAGATTTACTCGAGATTCCGTTGGCTTTTGGGATTCCGTTGACTTTGCTGGGGATTTTGTTAGCCTTTGCTGGGGAAAAATCAGACATATTCGTCGGAGAAATCGGCCTTACGTTTTACTGCCGGGGAATGATTTTGATGAAAGAAACGGGATTCCGTTATCTTTCTCGGAGAGATCGGACTTACGTTTTACTGCCGTCGAATGATTTTGATGAAAGAAACGGGATTCCGTTAACTTTCTCGGAGAAATCGGACTTACGTTTGACTGCCGTTGATGATTTTGATGAAAGATACGAGATCTCGTTATCTTTCTCGGGGAGATCGGACTTACGTTTGACTGCCGGGGAATAATTTTGATGAAAGATACGGGATTCCGTTATCTTTCTCGGGAAAATCGGACTTACGTTTGACTGCCGTTGATGATTTTGATGAAAGATACGGGATCTCGTTATCTTTCTCGGGGAGATCGGACTTACGTTTTACTGCCGGGGAATGATTTTGATGAAAGATACGGGATTCCGTTATCTTTCTCGGGGAAATCGGTCTTACGTTTGACTGCCGGGGAATAATTTTGATGAAAGATACGGGATTCCGTTATCTTTCTCGGGAAAATCGGACTTACGTTTGACTGCCGTTGAATGATTTTGATGAAAGATACGGGATTCCGTTATCTTTCTCGGGGAGATCGGACTTACGTTTGACTGCCGTTGAATGATTTTGATGAAAGATACGGGATTCCGTTAGCTTTCTCGGGGAAATCGGTCTTACGTTTGACTGCCGGGGAATAATTTTGATGAAAGATACGGGATTTCGTTATCTTTTCGGGGAGATCGGACATACGTTTTACTGCCGGGGAATGATTTTGATGAAAGATACGGGACCTCGTTATCTTTCTCGGGGAAATCGGTCTTACGTCTGACTGCCGTTGAATGATTTTGACAAAAAATACGGGATCTCGTTATCTTCCTTGGGGAGATCGGACTTACGTTTGACTGCCGTTGAATAATTTTGATGAAAGATACGGGATCTCGTTATCTTTCTCAGGGAGATCGGTCTTACGTTTTACTGCCGGGGAATGATTTTGATGAAAGATACGGGACCTCGTTATCTTTCTCGGGGAAATCGGTCTTACGTCTGACTGCCGTTGAATGATTTTGACGAAAGATACGGGATCTCGTTATCTTCCTTGGGGAGATCGGACTTACGTTTGTCTGTCGTTGAATGATTTTGATGAAAGATACGGGATTCCGTTATCTTTCTCGGGAAAATCGGACTTACGTTTGACTGCCGGGGAATGATTTTGATGAAAGAAACGGGATTCCGTTAACTTTCTTGGAGAGATCGGACTTACGTTTGACTGCCATGGAATGATTTTGATGAAAGATACGGGATTCCGTTATCTTTCTCGGGAAAATCGGACTTACGTTTGACTGCCGTGAAGCTCTTTTGAAGAGGGGATTAACTTTGGTTAACTTTTGGTTAACTCTATTAATTCTAGGATCAAATTGCAGAGTTCCGGATTTTTAAAGGGCAAAAGGGTCATTTTGACCCTTACAAACCCATCCGCGCGGATAGGGTTGAATTCCCAGGCTGTTTTAATGAGGGCCAACGCCCTTCTTTCTTCTTCCTCACCCTTTTCAGTTCCTTCTGCAATTACGAGAGAAAGAGAGAGAAAACCGAGGAAGGTAGCCATTTTTGGCCAAAAATCTTCAAAAATATTCCATTTTCTTTGATTTTTCAAGCAATGGAACACGCGGGAGGTTCTTTTCAAGGCCAAGGACGTGGTCCGGTCGCGGAGAGACGATTGGAGCTCGTTCGAATGAGGAGACATTACACTCTTTCGCAATCGGTTGCGGAGGAGCATTATCCCGATGCGTGGCAACATTGGGCCACTGATCCGAGTCTCCGAACGGTATACTTCGAATCTTTTATTTTCTTTGTTGATTTCTTGCTTGAAATTGATTTTTGGTGATTTTTGATTTTTTTTTTTTTTGAATTTCGAATGATTGATGTTCTTGGCCTTGGATTTTGATTTTGATGCTTTGCATGTTGTAATGAATTTGTGGGTAACCCAAAATGTGCATTTTGCTTGGGAAAAGAATTGGCATTTTCGCCATTTTTTTTTGAAATATGAGACTATGATGAACAATTTCCCGAATTTGGGACGGACTTCTTTTGTTGCAATGTTGATATGAATGTGTGCATGCTCTTCTTTTTTTTTGAAAAAGTGGGACGGATTTATTGACTCCGTGTATGAATGTATGAATTTTTTTTGAAAAATGGGACGGAGTTTTTACTTCCATTGGATGAATGTATGATGATGGATGATATGCATGTATGCATTTTTTTTGAAAATGGGACGGAGTTTTTACTTCCGTTGAATGAATGTATGCATTTTTTTTTGAAAAATGGGACGGAGTTTTTACTTCCGTTGAATGAACGTATGATGATGGATGATATGCATGTATGCATTTTTATTTTTTTTTGAAAATGGGATGGAGTTTTTACTTCCGTTGACTCATTGTATGATTTTTTTTTTATGTTGATTGGGATTTGCTGAAAACTGCTTTCTTTTGAGAAAAATGGGGCTGGGTTCATTGCATGCCGTTATGCTGCCGAATTTTCTTCAAAACTTTGTGTTGCGTGATGCATGTATATGCTTTCTTTTTTTTTGTGCAAATGCAAATGCAAATTTTTTTGACATTTTCTTTTTTTTTGTTTTATTGCAGGGTGGAAACAACTACGTGACGGAGCAGTTGAATAAGATGAAGACTCGAGGATCAGTGGAGTCTGTAGTTGACCTGTGGGACCGGCTTCCGAATGCGGGCCGAGGAGCTTTGGTGAGTCCGAGACAGATTGTTGTTGAGACCGGGCTTTGGGAGTTCATTGAGTGCTTGAGGGGGTTGGTTAAGTTCCCTAAGAGCAAGGGCCTGATGTTTGCGTTGGCGCAGCATTGGTGGGATGCGACCCACACGTTTCACTTCTTTTGGGGCGAGGGTACGGTTACGCCTTCCGATTACGCTGCGATCACGGGTCTGTCCTTCAATAGACGCAACATTGAGTGGCGGGACGGCTACAGCGATGTGGACCTGCAGGATCTTCTGGGCTTTACTCCCATTCCCAAAAAGGGGATGGGGATGGAGTACGCCGTGGTTTATGGGAAGATTGTGGAGGTCATCGGGAGCTACGAGGCTGGGGATGAGAGGATAGGCGCTGAGCAGATTGCTAGGGCCTTTTTATGGTTTGCTTTTTCGAGCACTCTTTTTGGACACGCCGAGGGGACGGCGGTGTTTGCTTTGCTGATGAGTTTGGAGGATGTGGAGATGGCTGGAGATGTCTCTTGGGGAGAGGCCGGGCTGGTAGAGCTTTACTTTGCTCTTGATAGATACAGCCGGAAGGCTGTGAGCTCCTTCTACTGCTTCGAGTTTTCTCTGGAGGTATAAGCTTTCTTTTTTTTTTGCTTTCCCTTTTCCTTTAAGCACGCATTCCTTTCCGCACTTAATTGATTTGATTTTTTACCTTTCGCAGGTATGGGCGTTGGAGTTCTTTCACGTCACGATGTGGCGACAGACGGCGGAGTACGTCGGGGCGTATCCAGCCATGCGTTCCTTGTCCAAGTTTGCCGGGGAGAAGAAGGGCTCCAGAGGGCGCACGACCCTCAGGTACTCGGATTGCCTTCCTTTGACGAGGGTTGAGACGGATGAGGAGATGATATTCTATCCCTGGGATCGTTTCGAGGTGGCGCAGCTGAAGGGCGCTGAGATATGGACCGTGCAGCGGAGGATTTTGAGAGGTCTGACTTGCGACGTCTATTATCTGGGAGAGAGGGTGACGCGCCAGCATGGCGTGAATTCGCCTTTGATGACATCGGTGGAGCCTCCTGCCGATATGATGCACCCGAGTGATAGATCTGCGACCTGGGATGATTACCGAGCCGGCCAGCACTTCTCGGCATTTGTGGCGATTGAGCTGTACCCAGTATTTGTCTTGAGGAGGCTGAGGATGCCCTGTGTTACGGATAGAGAGGGGTTAGGGGTCCCGCGGGACCCTCGGACGGACTTTTCATATGTCCAGGATGGGGTCCGATTGAGGGTGCAGATCCCTCAGCCTGAGCGGCTTCCACGAGCTTTCCGGCCTTGTCCGGGTATGATGGTATGGCTTTTCCTTCCCACCTCTTTTCTTGCTTCTGTCTTTTCTTTTCTTTCCTGTCATCATTTTTTGCTTCAACTGCTTCGACGCTTTTGCTTTTGTGCGCTTTCGGAGGTGGTCGTGGAGAGGCCGACGAAGGTGATCGGGGCTAAGAGATTTATCGGGAGGATGGTTGCTTGCGGGGCTCCTCGAGGCTAGAGCGAGGCGACCACGGCGGCGCTGTCGGGCGGGAGGCTTCCCTATTCCTTCGTAGACTTCTTCCGAGACTCCTCTTTCTCCTCTCCTTGATCCTCGCGCGGTACTACCTTCGGACCACGTCATTCTCGGAGATCCTTACGGGCAGGGACACGTCTGGCAGCATGGTGGATCTTCTTCGCACGTCCAGGAGTCTGACGCCTTCACCTTCGGATATGATTTCTTCACAGATCTTGGCTTGCCCTATCAGAGCGTGCCGGTTGGTCCTGACGAGCCTTCTTCCGGGGACGAGGACGATGATTCTGAGCCTGAGATTTTCATGGCTACAGAGGAGGCGGGCCCGAGCCGCAAGAGGGACCGGGGGAAGGGCCCAGCCACCGAGGATTCTGACTGACGATCCTTCGAGACTGATTTTTTTTTTGAGATTGATTTTCTGAGATTGTATTTAGACAGATACAGTTTACTTTTATGCACATTTTTTTTTTGCTTTTTTTTTTTTTTTGCACACTCCCTTTATTTTTGGAATGTAATAATTTAGGATTTTATTTTATGAATGCAATGCAGTATGAATGCAATGTTGCATGAGCCTTGGTTTTTTGGCAAGGGTGTTAGTGTTTGGTATATGGACTGGTTTGGGGAGACTTTGGCTGGGACAAAATATTCCTTTGGTACAGCAGTTTGGACTGTTGCAAAGATTTTTCTGATGGGAGACAATCATGTCCGCGCGGATAGGACCTACATCTGACATTGTCCTTTAATTTTGCTTCAGATATGGTCTCCCATTATTTCAAATTCAAATATCTTCTTCAACCACCAGTTCAAACAGCCATTTTCGGGGAGGAGAGAAAAACCATGGAGAGAATTGTGAGCATGAGAAATCCACCCAAATTATCCCAAAATTCTCAAATGCAATTCTTCACCAAGTTTAAAGAGTGGTCTCAGGAGATTATGCATGAGAGGAGGTCATTCTTTGAAGAAAGGTACAAGGTGAAGTGCTTATGGTCCCTCAAAGAATTGGTTCCGGACTACGACCTCTTGAGAGCTTCTTCATCATTTTGGGATACTAGAAGGCATGTTTTTTGCTTTTCTTACAATGAGGTTGTTCCGACCGTGGAAGAATTCCGGGCTTTGCTTGGCGGTCCGGAGGTGGAAGAGATTGCGGTTCCTTTGCCTGGAGGGGCCTCTTTTGTTGATAGATTGTGCAACCTCCTTCATCTTTCCTCGGAGGAAGCACAAGGTATGATCTGTGGTCCCGATCATTTTGATATTTCCGGTCTCCCTGATAGATTTAGGGGCTTAGGCTTGCTTGATGATGCCTATTGGGATGCCTTTGCACTTTGCATGTTTGGGACCTTGTTCATGGTCTATTCTTTTGGGATCTGTCATCGGTCTCTGCTGGATGTAGTCGTTCATTGTCGCTTGGGCAGAGATGTTATACCTTTGATCTTGGGGGAGACTTTCCATGCTCTCGATAGGCTGGCTACTGGGAAACGGTATATGCACGGGGGCAGCCCGTTCCTCTTGACTCTGTGGCTGATGGAGCGCTTGGGGATTCTTCGGGAAACTTCTGATATGATCAAGCCTTGGTCATTTGCCAGGAGAGGGGTTGCTGTAGATTTTGATGATCAGGGCTCATGGGAGCGTTGGATGGCTGGTCGCCGTACGTAAGATATTAGATGGTCGGTGCCTTGTTGGCGGTGGAGACTCGCAGAGTGCTTCAGACGGGTCTCATGTGGTCATGCTTCCGGGCTTTCTCGGTCCGGCTTCTATATTCCGTCCTTGGTTCTCCGAGATAGTTCGGCTTGGAGCAGGTTCCTTTGGAGGACTTTTATGATATAGCCACCAGGGTGGTGGCTCCTGTTTCTATGGATGATCCTTCGGTGTTTTCCTTTCTTTCCCGAGCATGGAGGTATGACGTCTTTCCTCCTCGAGTTATCCTCAGGCGTCTGAGACCGGTGTTCTTGACCACTTGGTACCCGGATTGGTACGAGAGGCATTTGGGAGAGACTCGGATGGCTATTTTGAGACGGCGTGAGGCCATTGTGGGTGCGGAGGACCCGACAGGTTTACGAGAGGAGGAGGGCCGAGGCGAGGGCCAACCCTCATGACAGAGCGGAGACGCCGTGACCGACTATGAGGCTTATGTCAAGAGGCGGAGAGGAGGACTCCTATGCTATCACCCGGCTACAGAGATGAGAGATGACGCTAGGGCTACCAAGGCCCCGACAGAGGCCGGTTTGATAGATCATGTTCCTATACCGTAGCTTGGTAGGAGGAAGACCGACATTTTTCCCTGCTCGTAAGAAGAAGACTCGAAGGGGAAGAAGAGGGGAGAGGCCAGTTCGAGTGGCATGGAGTGACTCTGAGGTTTCCGAGTATCCCTTTCTTGTCATGGCAGACACATTAGTTTGATTATGTATCTTAATTTCTTTTAGCAGGTTGCCAGTTGTAGGAATGAATCGGGCTTAGACTCATCAAAAAGTTTTTAACTTGTAATGAATATTTGAATTGCTTCAGAGTTTTTCGAGACGCTTTCATGGTCTGATCAGTTGTATTGATGTCAGAGTATGACTTTTATTCGTGCTTTAGACCGAACCGTTTCCGGCTGCCTACGTTCCCCTCATTTTGAGGAGCTCAGGTCTTCGTAGTTCAACCTGGTTTTTTTTGTTGTTGTTTTTTTTTGTTTTTTTTTTGTTTGTTTTTTGTTTTTTTTTGGTGCAACCCTGTTTTTTACCTAGGCCGCCCTTTTCGGGTTTTCAACCTAGTTGGGTATTACTCTTTTAGCACTCTTTTTTCTTTTTTTTTTGACTCAATGTTTTTACGCGTAGTATCTGCGCAGCTTGTCACCGTTCACTGGGTGTACAAAGGGATTTCTGTCGAGGTCTGCAAGTTGCATGGCTCCTCCGGAGAAGATCTTTTGGACGATGTATGGCCCGACCCAGACAGGCTCCCATTTGCCGAGGGGGTTGATACGGACTGGGGGCTTCTCTTTCAAAATGAGATCACCTTCTCGGATCTCCCGATGCTTTACTTTCTTGTCAAAGGCTCTGGCCATTCTCCCTTGGTAGGTTCGGATGTGTTCCATGGCCTTCAATCGGCGTTCATCTAGTAGGGCCAATTCATCATGGCGACTTTGGAGCCATTCGACCTCGTTGATCTGGCTTTCCAACAGCACACAGAGTGAGGGGATTTCCAATTTGATTGGGAGCACGGCTTCCATTCCGTAGGTAAGGGCAAACGGTGTTTCCCCAGTTGACGTTCTGACTGATGTTCTGTAGCCCAGAGTGCCAGGTGTAGCTTCTCGGGCCAATCTCTGCCTCGGACAGCCATTTTCCGGATGATGTTTTCCAAAGTCTTGTTTGCTGCCTCGACGGCTCTGTTGGTTTGGGGCCTGTAGGGAGATGACTTGTGACGGGTTATTCTGAATTCTGCCAGCAGCCTTTCACATTCCCCTTCGAAGTGGGATCCATTATCTGAGATGATTTCGGCTGGCAACCCGTATCTGCATATGATGTTTTCTTTGATGAAGAGGGCAACTTTCCTTGAGTTGAGGATTTTGTAGGATTTTGTAAGGCATCCTTTCCAGTTCCTTCGAAGAAATCACCAATCTGCGTCTCTTTAGGCTCTTCCGCAGTTCCCAGATTCACACTCGTCAAAATCTCTTCGGCAGCTTGGGCTCGATTTTCCTCTTTCCGGACAACCTGCTTAAAGATTTTTTTTTTGATTTTTTTTTGTTTAATGTGTCTGCTTCTTTATCTAATGAATTATTATTAAATGCTGTTTTTTTTTTATTAATCAATTCATCATTAGTTAAAGTGGCAATCAGGGGATACTCAGAAAGGTTCGTCATTTCATTAGGAACGAAAGGAAATACAACATTTGCTACAGACTCGTAGTCTTCAGGCGTAGGGCCGTCGGACGACTCTAGAGACTCTACCTTAACAATGAAAGACTCGGAGGACTTTTCCTAGATTGACACAAAGGGATGGGAGACCAATCCAGGCTTGGTGATCATTTCTTCTTTGGTCGCGGACGGGCCTGAGAGTGTTTCCCAATTCTTTAGCGGCATTGCTGTCAGAGGCCTCATGACTCGGGGGTTATCTTGTTTCTGTCCTCCTTTCTCAGTCATTGCTATCATCTCTTTGTCTGAACCAGGAAAAATTGTGTCCGGCGCCTGAAAACTGAGCATGTGAATGTAGGGATCTTCCTCAATTCTGGGGAATTCTATCTCATCACAATCTGACCGTTCAATCCAGATGTAAGGACGTATTGCGTCTTGGTGTGCTGCTGGAAAAATCTCGTGCCCCATGCTTGAGCGGAAAGGCTTAGCAGGCAGTTCAGCCAGGAGGACGTCCCACACGACGTTCATAGATTCGAGTTGAGTATGACGATGCTTGTCGATCTTTATCATGAAAATTTCCTGGCTTGGCAGGGTCAGAGAGTGGGTTTGAAGAATGGTGACAAAGCTGTGATTAGGGACCGGGGTTTGTGTGCCTGTATCATGGCGGTGTTCAATGTTTCCCTCCAGTATGGCTCCAAATGTGGGAAATGACAATTGAATTTGATGAATCGAACCTCTTCGGAGTCTGCTCGCTTGAGTGCGTTGACATAATTGGCATCACCGAATTCTGGGGGATTCTGATGAGACTTGCCCCGATAGTCCCTTGGTCGACTCGGAGGAGGTAGCCCCGGTGTCTGGCTGAGAGCATGCTTAGTGATGGCCTCGACTTCGTTCCCTATGAGGAAACTGTCACCCCTTATGACTTCAAGGTCCCCTTGTCGGTTAATGAATTTGATGCATTGGTGGAGGGTGGAAGCTATGGCTTTCATGTGATGCAACCAAGGGCGTCCTAATAGGGCTGTGAACTCGGATGGGATATCCATTACATGGAACTTCGCTGGCACCATTTGGGTTTCGTACCAGAGTTCCAGAGTCACTGTCCCCAGGATGGTACGAGACGAGCCGTCGTAGGCCTTGATAATCCGAGTAGATGGGATCATATGCCTTTCATTGATGCGCAGGGCCCGCATCATGCTAAGGGGAAGGACATTAATGGCCGATCCATTATCCACCAATACTCCAGGGAGCGATACGGTGTTGAGCTTAATGGTGATGTACAAAGCTTCGTTGTGCTGGGAAACATCTCTTGGCAAATCTTCGTCGCAGAAGGTGATCATGCTACCATATAGGTGGGGATCATAAATTTGGTGCTTGTCTGGAGAAAGAGAGTCATCAAGCCAGTCACTTCGTGCCTTTTTCTTGCAAGGTAGAACCTTTGCTGAAGCCCCTGGGTTATACTGAGGCCTTTTGTGGCGGTTGCCATCTCCAGTCAACATGTTGATTGAGTGGGAGCGCCAAACTGGCGTTGGTCTTTCTTTGTCGGTATGCACTCGGGAGGTGGACAAACTGAATCTTGGTTGATCCCTTGGGGGGATGGATTTCTGATTGGCAGTAAAATTACCCAGATCTACAGTATTCTGGCGTCCGAAAGTCTCAATTCTGTCGTTGGCAAGGCTTTTCGGCTTTTCGGCTTTTCGGCTTTTCTATCCCTGTTTGCTTTGGGGAAGACTGGCTGGAGTAGAGTACATAGTAATAAAATCCCCCAGACGGCTCCCCGAGCGTACCCACACTGGTATCACCAGCCTCGAACCTCTCTTTCAATTTCTGCTGGGAGGAAACTTTCTTCTTCTTAGGAGGACGGTCTTCGTGGATCCAGTCTTGATAGTCCCTTTCAAGGCAATCGGGGCAGTCACAGATATCCCACCAAATATGTTCTACGGCTGGTGGTGGATTTGGGATCTCAGGTTGAGCGGTGCTGGAATGACTTTGAGTTGAACTGGTCCGGGGAGACCCGCTGTTGGGCTCATCTGGAAGCAAGTGGTTGGACTCTGCCGGGTAATGAGAGGTATTAAGGTCCCGGGGAACAGGCATATGTTTGTCCTTCAGGGTAGCCCCAGTCAGTTGGGAGATTGTTAATGTCCCGAAGTGGCTTATGGCCTCTTCAATCCAGGCTTGCTGTCTGTTCTGGCGTTCCTCCAGGGCTTTGATGGTTGACCATATTTCTTCCACTGTTTCCCGATCTTCGTTACCCATGCTGATATTTGCGGGATCATCACCTTGAGAGGGGACAACTGACGGTATGCCGAACTCTTTCATCCCTGACTGCTGTTTGGGGGCCAGTTGCCCTGTAAGTCGACGGTCAGGAGTCCCGGCGGTGGAGACATAGGAATCTTGGGGTAGCATCTTGATGTATCCGGGACGATTAGGAAGAGGAGGAGAACTTTCTTCCTTCTTTGCGGTAAAAGTTCCATCGGAATTGAGACTGATAGTCAAACCGTGACTTGCGACAACCCCTAGAAGGTCGTCAATTTGAGCCTCATGTCGAAGTCTCATCTGTTCTACCAACTGGATCCAATGCTGGTCTGTTTGAGGGATTTTGGAGGACGGAGCGACGTTGTCCCCATCATTACCGGCTGATGCAGACATTCTGAAACCCGAAGTCGGAACAAACGGTGAAGCTGATGACGCGCTTGACTCTTCCCAACTAATCAAACGGTGACCCGGTGTCCGGAACCAACCTTTGTGAGGAGCTGCGGGGGAAAGACACGAGGGTTCAGATGTCTGGGAATGAAGGAGGGTAGGTGTTTGGGCTTTGGGCTCATGCAACATGCGGTTATTTGTTCACGTTTACTTAAAACATGTTTTATTAACCTAATCGGTTGGAAAAGATTTCTCTTCTTTTTCGCAAACTACTCTGGATCCTGGATCAGTGGGCCCCATCACTACGTCTATAAGCCCCTCGTATTCCACCTGTATTTCGACCTCCTAGGGTGGATGCCTGCGAGGGTCCTATAGGGCAAGCGGGTCCCACCGACCGAAAGAAAAACGATCCTAACAGTCTGGCGGGTAATCGAGTCTTAACGAGCATTCGATGTAAATTACGGACAAAGTTGACGTCAAAAGTCGAGATCATGTCCGGGGGCTCGACAAAAAGTCGGCATGATTTGGACTGATAAATGTCCACGATAGATCTTGACTTGTCGTCAGTTAAGCCGTAATTAGGCATGGAATAATCATTAATCCTTGACGACTCAAAGTGTCAATGCCGGAGTCGGTGTATAATTTGTGCAGCCGTAACCAAAGTCAAGGCGCCGGTCAATATCTTGGTCAAAGCTGCGGCGGAAAACCGGCATGACTTCGATCGATTAGGGTCCCCGAAAGATATTGAGTCGGTATGCCGACAAAGGCTTGAAAGGAAAGGTCTATACACGCATGTGGCATGACACAGACCAAACTAAAAACCAACCGGGTCTCGGACAAAGTATGTCACGGACAAGTGCATGGTCGACACGAGGCTCCATGGGATGTTTGGGTAGTCCTGTGCTTGCACCGAGAGGCGTAATAAGACCAAACGGGCCGCGACAAGGATTTTCCCGGGTTAGGGACGTAGTGTGCAGTGTAAGGTCACGTGCGCGTAGTGTGCAAGCAGTCTATTTTCTTTTTCTGAGTAAAATAGAAATTTTTTATGTGTCTTAAAAATATGATGCATGATTTTTTTTTTTGAAAATTTTCTTTTTTTTTGAAATTTTTTTTTTGAATTTTTTTTTTTTGAAAGTAAATGCACACATAAGCACAAGAATTCCGACAGTTAGGGACATGATTCCGACAGTCAAAATTTTGACTTTTTCCGAGGCGGCCAAAACAACACGAAAATGTGCAAAAAATCAACACACACAACAAATGATTTTTAAATCCGGGACGGAAGCTTGACCCTCAAAAGCTTTTTTTTTTTTTTTGAAAACAATGATACCGGTACGTGGGATTGTTAAACCACAATTTATCCCCGACTCGTGTTAGGAGGCGATAATGGGAAGTTTAATGGTTTCCACCAATATACCAAATACCATTTTTTTTTTAAAAGCTTATTTGTCCCCAGCGGAGTCGCCACTGTGATGATGTGCCACCGCCAAAATTTTTCTTTTCCGAAAAAATGGTTTAACTTTGAAATTTTTCGTTTCTTTGAAAAACCAATCGGAAAGACCGGAAAAAGACGGAGTCGCCACGCCATTTTTGTTTTAAGGGCCAAAACATTGAAAAATGCCCGAGATTAGAGATTTGGGTTCGGAGGTCATGTTACACGCCGGGAAGGACGTTAGTGTGCACCCGGAATGCCTCGTAAAACGAGTCTTCCAAGCTGAAAATCATTTGTGTGTGTGTGTGTGTATGTTTTGGCCAAAATAAGTTGAAACTCAGAAAAGTAAAAATTGGGAATTCTTTATTAGACTTTGGACAGATCCCATGATTTTTGGTGTGATCTTTGGGTTGAGTTTTGGTACTCAAAAGATTTTTGGAAGTTGAAGAACACTTCTGCCAGAATGAAAAAGGCAGTAGACACCTGATTTTGAAATGGATTTAAGGGCTTCAAAACTTCATAATCTGAGAAAACTCAGAGAATGAAAGTTGTTCCAGACACCTTATATAAGATTTTTGTGAAAGAATTTTCAATTTTGGAGAAGATTTGAGGACCCAAAACCCTCTGGAAATCTCAGATATGAGATCTGGACTCCCAGAGACTGGTGATCTGACCTTCAAAAGAAAATTTGAAAAAGGGAGTTTTACTCACGCAAAAAATAAAGTAAAAATATTTCTGAAAATATCTGGATCTTGTCTACAAAAAGTGTTTTGTAGTAAACACCAAATTCCAAGTTTATCTGTGTCCAAAAATTTAGACCATGGACTGGGGTCTTAAGGAATTGCTACTGGACAGCAACTTCTCAAGAAGGAAAATGTGATTTTAAAGGGGGGTTTGGCATCCATGCTTGTCCCCATTTCCCTAGGTTTTGATTAGTGATCACTTGACATTTTAGTGGTGAATCAACTATATCAAACCATCCTTGGGGTACATTAGGACTAAGAAATTCATTTGCTTGGGAAGGGGAATTTTATCCTTTGAAAATGAGATTTGATGTATGAAAATGAGTTTTAGGGTTTTGAAAATGTGTTTTCTTTGCAAGAAAGTAAGAACACTTTGAAAATAATGTTGATCCTTGTAGAAGATCATCCATGGAGATGAACTTCCATGGTGATCTTCTTGGATCTAAGACAAGAAGATGAATGAACTACATTTTGTAGCTTGAAAATGCATGCATGGATGAGAGATTTAGGGTAAGAAGAGGGAGGTTATACCTATCTTCTTTGTGTTTTGTGTTTGAAGGCTTGAATGTAAGAGTGTTTAAGGCTTGAATATGAGAGTGTTTGAGTGAGTGTTATTTTGGTTGAATAGTTGAGAAAAAGGTGACAATTCTATGGAATTCTCACTGTTTTCTCTCTATTTTCGCCAAAGTGCAGTTGAGGAAATGTGTTCTTCACCTTTATTTTTGAGACTTGAGGGCTCAATTTATAGCCCTCTGAAAATGACAATGATGTCCGCGCGGATAGGGTTGACAGCGTGCACTGTTCATTAAATGCTGCTTCAGGCTTTGGACACAAGGAATAATCTTTTGAAAATTCAAATTAAACAGCCAGTTTTTGTTCCAGCCATTTCTATTTTTGGTTTTTCTTATTTCTTTTGCTTTTTTGATTCCTTTCCTTGGTTTATCCTTAAATAACAATGCCCACTTTGCCCTTGCTTTGTTAGAAATGTTAGGAATGTTAGGAATTGTTAGGAATGTTATAACTTTCGTTAATTTTCTAACGAAAATACTAACAAGCTCAAATTGGAGCACTTACAGGGGGTAAGTCGAGGTGAGTAGGGACCATAGAGAGATATTGGCCTGTGTTTGCTTCAACTGGGTAAGTACGGGATCCTCTTTCTCGGGGTCAGGAATTTCGGCTGTCTTGGCATATGGGAGGCGATCTTCTTTCGGTGCCTGGTCTGCTGCCTTCTTGTCTGCCTTGGGGTTTCCCTAATAGATCTGCCCGGACCTGGTCAACAAATTAACTTCTTTATCTGTTGCTTCCTGACTAGATTTCTTTAATGCTGCCAAGGTCAACGGAGGAGCCAGTTTGGCTACTGGCCACTGGTTCTGGCAGAGTCTAGCAACGGTGAGGGGCTGAGCTTGAGCTGTACTGGCTCCTTCCTGGGTAGCTTTTAAAACTGCTTCCCAAGTCACAGGCTTTTGAGTCTGGGGTTGTGTCGTTGTCCCCTGGATGGCCCACAGAGCTAGGGCGTCTTCCGATTCGCCCTTATAGCCTGCCTTGTCCATAGTTATCATACAGCAGGAATTGCTATTCTCAGGGCTCGGCGGCTTTTCGTTCTCATTTCCGGTATAGTGCAGCCACTCTGGTTCCTTTCTGTAATACTCAGCGCTAGAGATGATTATAGCATTCTGTGTGGGAGGCGCATCAGGTATCATGCCGGTTTCCAGGACCTCTCTCAGAGCTGAAATGCATTCAGGGAAAGTGACCTCTTCTTGGGTAACCCTAACAAGGATTGTTACTTTGCTTCGGGGCGGATTTGATCTGACCATGTTTACTTTCTCATCGGGGAGGATGGGAGTTAGCTTCCCTCTTTCTAACAGATCTTCAACTATCAGCCTGGATCGGGTGTCTGAAAACCCTTTCCCCAAAGCATGGTAGGCAGTGTTGAATTCTATGACGTCCACGTGTTCATCCCCAGGAAACTTCATGGCCTTCATGTCCTCGATTTCATAATCATCTTCCGAAGTTTCCTCAATCTTACGGCTGTCAGCCTCCATCTCGTCATACATCTTCTTCCTTTCGCCCTTGCAAGTAGGGCAACCACAAGTAAAGGATAGGCAATGCTCACTTCCGTAGTTTGACGCAACGGCTCGGTATATCTGGGTCCAAATGAGGAGTACTCGGGGTCCATTGTCGGGTACCGGAGCAATTAAGAAAGCGTCATGTGGGTCCATGGGTATGTAGGCGACTGGGGAGACATTTAGATCAATAACCCTTTTCAGTGACTCCATGCATTCGAGGTGTTCGAGCGGCTCGGCCGTGACCCTTACAGTTGTGATACCGTTGTTCTAGGGAAGGAAGAAAAATATCCGATGACGTTTACGAATTCATCATCTTCTGGTTGCTGAAAACCTCCCTTTTCGACTAAGGCTTCAATGAACCTTCTCCATTCGCCCGCTAGGTCCTTATAGGGGACATTGTGCTCTAGGACCTTGGATATGTATGGATCTGGGCGTGGGCTTTGTTGTTCCTCATCCTCTGAAGTATCCGGGCATTGACCACAAGTACATCTTACGAGTGACACTTCGTGGGGGGCGGCTCCTGTCGATATCTGACCCACATTTTCTGGTGGTCCTTCATCGTCGCTTGCTGACAACCAACCATTGTGTCTGGCTCCCATGTTATCATTTCTGGCATGATTATTCTAGATTGATTCCGGATCTTGGGCCTCAGTTGACTCCTCGCTCTCGTCGTCATCATCGTCATCGCTGTCATCAGAATCATCTTCCCATACCACTGGCATTTCGGCTGAGAGAGAACGCCGATCAAATTTGTTAGGGGAATATGGGTGCGTGCAACCGCAGAAATTGTCATATGCCCCCATTCCCGAAAGTGGTAATTGCGACTCAGCTTCTCCTCCCAGAAACTGCGGGGGAAGAGTGAGAGGGGGTGGCACGTATTTGACTCCAGGAAGGATATAGAAGGAATCCTCCTCCTCTGTTTCTTCATTTTCACTGTCCTCGGGATGTATTCGGCTTCTCCCAGAACCAACTTGCAGAAGTGTATTAACTCCAGATGCTCTTCGGCCTCTTTGCTGATAAGCCCCAATACAGGCGCCCGCCTGAAGCTTTCTTGTTCAATTTTCCTTGACTGTTCTAACCATCTCGTGTAAATGGTTTTCTCATGATTTGACTGGAACAGCCCCATCTCTTCAGTATCAGCTTTCCCTCCCTCCGAGAAATAGCGAGCCTCATACTCTTGCACGAAATCTCTAACGTGAGACCAAGGAGTGTTAGTTTGTTCATCATCCTCAAGGCTGAGGGGGAAACCGAATTCAGGATCCTCAACAAGGTTGGTCATGGGCATTCGGAGATCTTCATCAGTTTCCACATCTTCCAGGACATGCAAAGGTTCTCCGCTTTCGATCATGTTCACCTGGTTATGATTTCTTGGAAGGGGGTTTTTGACTGTATTAGGCCCCTCGGGGCCTTCCAACTTTCCTTGCTCTATCAAGCCTTGGATTACCTTTTTCAGAGTAAAGCAATTATCGGTCAGATGTCCGTGGGCTTGATGAAAAGCGCAATACTTTGAAGTATCCACGGGAGCGTTCGGATTCCTGGGTTGGAAGTTCTCTAAAGGCCGCAGTAAACCTTCTTTCACCAGTCCCCTAAAGATGTCGTTCAGAGGCATTCCGAAGCTTTCGAGGTTTATGACCCGTGGCCTGGGTTCAGCTGGTTTCCTGGGAGCAAAAGGAGTTGCATTATTACATTCTTGTCCTGCGTAATTGATCACCTCTTTGCCTTTAGCAGGAGCAGGAGCGGTGTTGGAAGGAGGAGCCCGATATCTGTAGACAGGTGCAGCAGCCGGTTGCTGATTGTAAGCCTTTTCAAATTTAGCCCCGGAATTGACCATTGCCCGCAAGTCTGCGTAGGGGAAGTGGCTGAGGGAGGCTCTCAGATGTGGTTTCAGGCATTACTGAAAGATGTCCAGTTGTTCCTCTTCAGAAGGAGGAGTTGCCATTTCGCTAAGCTTCAGGTTCCAACGCTTGTAAAAATCCCCGATGTTCTCATCGGGACGCTGCACTGTTGTCTGCAGGTCAACTCTATTTGTTTCCCACTCCAAATTAGCTTTATACTTTTCTGTGAAGGCACTAGTGATTTGGTCCCATGTAGCCCTGGCCTCGGGTTTTAAGCGGAAGAACCATTTTAGAGCACTGGACTTCAGAGAAAGACTGAAATAGTCAGCCAACTGCTGATTGGTGCACCCTTTGGCCTTCATTGCCAAGGTATATGTATCCAAATGAGTTTTCGGGCATGCAGTCCCATCAAAGAGGTCCAGATTAGGCATCACGAACTTGTGGGGCAGGGGAACAATGGAGTCCGGGTCCGTAGGCCGGAAGGCAGACTTCTTAGCGGTCAATTCAGCAATCTGCGCTTTCATTTCCTTGTGCTGTTCCATGAACCAGGCCAGGTGAGGGTCCTGTGGTGGACCCATGGTGTTCAAACCAGTGACTGAGCTAGAGAGAGGAGTTACCACTGGCGGCAGACTGGTGGAGGGAATGGCCGATCCAGGGACGTAGGTGAAAACCTGTCCTTGGCCCAAATTACCCGGAGGAGTGTGAGTAGGAGCCTGGGCGAAGGGATAGAACCTTGCGGCTTGCTGTTGATTTCAATTGGCAAAGAGGGTGAAGGCAGTCCTGATGTAGCCGGGTAGCTCGGATTTCCGGAGTGAGACCCATAAGTAGGCTTAAGTGCGGGCTGCTGTCCCTGGTTATTGAATTGCATGGCTGGCTGTGGCGAAGGTGTATAACCAGGGGGTACTGTGGTCCTGGTGATTCTGATGAAACCGGGATGGAGGTTTGGTAGCCCATCGAACCCTGAGTGAAAAATGGGTTTGTGAAAGCTGTGTGGGGAGCAGCTGAGCTAGCATCATTCTGAGGAGGGGCTCCCGACTGTTGCCCCGAACCAGACTGTGGTGGCATTCCAAACTGTTGCTGTGGCACTTTAAACTGTTGCTGCGAAGGCCCGGATTGATCGGGTCCAAACTGAGGCGGGATCCCAATTGGCTGTGGCATTCCAAGGTACCCCCAACCATGAGAAGACATTCCGTACTGACTTTGTCCCCACTGAGGAACTGCGAACTGGCTCGTGCCATCGGGCTGCATGGATCCAGTGGTCTGTGGTTGGGGAGCTGGCTGACCTAGAGATCGAGGGGCATGGGTTCTGGTAGTAGTACCGTAGGAGGTTGGTGGTGGCATCCTGGAGTAGTCGGGGCAACCGAGATTGGGATTGGGGTCCTTCTCTTCTTCCACGGTGAAAGTGCCATCAGGATTGAGGCTGGCGGCCAAACCATGGCTCTTAATAACCTCCATAAGGCTATTCAACTGTGCTTTTTGTCGCAATCTCATCTGTTCGGCTAACTGATTCCATTGCTGTTCTGTTTGAGGAGTCCCAGGAGGCGGAGTGGTGATGTCCCCATCGTTACCAGCTGATGCAGACATTTTGAAACCCGGAGTCGGAACAAATGGTGAAGCTGACGATGCGCTTGACTCTTCCCAACTGATCAAACGGTGACCCGGCGCCCGAAACCAAGCTTTGTGCAGAGCTGCGGGGGGAAAGACACGAGGGTTCAGATGTTTAGGAATGAAGGAGGGTATGTGTTTGGGCTTAGGGCTCATGCAACATGCAATTATTTGTTCTTGTTTACTTAAAACGTGTTTTATTAACCTATGCGATTGGAAAAGATTGCTCTTCTTTTTCGCAAACTATTCTGAATCCTGGATCAGTGGGTCCCATCACTACGCTACAGACCCTCAACCTGTAACCTCGAACAAAGGTTCCGTAGGGCAAGCAGGTCCCACCGACCGAAAAGAAAAACGATCCTAAAGTCTGACGGGTAATCTAGTCTTAACGAGTATTCGATGTAAATTATGGACAAAGCTGACGTCAAAGGTCAAGGTCATGTCCGAGGGCTCGACGAGAAGTCGGCATGGTTCGGACTGATAAATGTCCACAATTGATCTTGACCCATCGTCAGTTAGGCCGTAATTAGACATGGAATAATCATTAATCCTCGATGACTCAGTGTCATGCCGGGAGTCGGTGCATAAGTTGTGCCAGTCAAAGTCGAAGTCAAGGCGCCAGTCAATATCTGGTCAAAGTTTGCGGCGAGAAACCGGCATGACTTCGACTGATTAGGGTCCCCGAAAGATATTGACTTAGTATGCCGACTAAGGCTTGAAAGGAAAGGTGTATACACAGACCGGGCATGACACGAACCAGACTAAAAACCAACCGGGTCTCGGACAAAGTGTGTCACGGACAAGTGCATGGTCGACACGAGGCTCCAAGGGATGTTTGGGTAGTCCCGTGCTCGCACCGAGAGGCGTAGTAAGGCCAAACGGGCTGCTACTGGGATTTCCCCGGGTTAAGGACGTAGTGTGCAGTGTAGGGCCAAGTGCGCGTAGTGTGCAAGCAGTCTATCTTCTTTTTCTGAGTAAAATAGAAATTTTCTCATATGTGTCTTAAAGAGTATGATGCATGCAAAAGATGATTTTTTTTTTGAAATCCTTTTTTTTTTTAAATCTTTTTTTTTAAAAAACTTTTTTTTTTTAAAGCAAATGAACACATAAGCACATAATTCAAACACTTTAAGAAAACGGGTCCAACAGTCAAAGATATCGATTCTTTCGGGACGGTCAAAACAACACGAAATGTGCAAAACCAACACACACACACACACAGTACAAATGGTTTCAAATGCCGGGACGGAAGCTTGACCCGCAAAAGCTTTTCTCTTCTTTTTTTTTGAAAAGAATGATACCGGTACGTGGGATTGTTAAACCACAATTTATCCCCGACTCGTGTTAGGAGGCGTTAACGAGAAGTTTAATGGTTTTCACCTATATACCAAACACCATTTTTTTTTCTTTTTATTTTGAAAAAGATAAAGCTTATTGTTTTCCCCAGCGGAGTCGCCACTGTGACGATGTGTGCCGCCGAAAGATTTTTCATTTTTTGAAAATTAAAACACGGAGTCGCCACGCCATTTTTATTTTAAGGGCCAAAACTTTGAAAAATGCCCGAAATGAGAGATTTGGGTTCGGAGGTCACGTTACACTCCGGAAAGAACGTTAGGGTTCACCCGGAATGCCTCGTAGAACGAGTCTTCCTAGCTTAAAACCATTTGTGTGTGTGTGTGTATTTCTTTGGTCAAAATAAATGCAAACTGAGAAAAATAAAAATTGAGAACTCTTTGTAAGATATTGGAAAAGTCCCATGATTTTTGGTATGATTTTAGGGTTGAGTTTTGGTACTCAAAAGACTCCTTGAAGTTGAAAGTCAATTCTGCCAGAATGGAAAAGACAGTGGACACTTGATTTTGAAACGGATTTAAGAGCTTTAAAACTTCAGAATCTGAGGAAAGTCAGAGAATTAAAGTTGTTCAAAACATCTTAAATAAGGTTTCTGCAAAATATCTTTATGATTTGAGATGATTTGATGGACCAAAACCCTCTGGAGATCGCAGATGTGAAATCTGGACTTCCAGAGACTGCTAAACTGACCTTTGGAAAATAATTTGAAAAAGGGAGTTAGACTCATGCAAAAAATAAAGTAAAACTATTTATGGAATCCTATGAATGTTGGCTATAAAAAGTATTTTGTAGTCAACACCAAATTCCAAGTTTTACTATGTACAAAAAATAGGAAAATGGACTGAGGTCTCAGAACAATGCTACTGGACAGCAATATGTTCTTGAGGGAAAATGTGATTTAAAGGGGGTTTTGCATCCATGCTTGTCCCCATTTCCTTAGGCTTTGATTAGTGATCACTAGACATGTTTAGTGGTGATCTACTATATCAAGCCATCCTTAGGGTACATTAGGACTTGAAGCATTTCATTTGCTTGGGATGGGGAGATTTAATCTTGAAATAAAGATTTATGTTGTGAAAATTGATTTTAGGAAAACACTTTCAAGTAAGTAAGAAATAATTTGGACCTTTTAAAATGGTCATCCATGGAAATTTATTCCAAGATGATTTCATTTTAGGTCAAACAAAGATTAATGACATGAAATGAGAATATGGACCATTTAGTATGATCATCCATGGAGATGAGCTCCAAGGTGACCATACTTTAGGTCAAGTAACAACTATTTTATGTAAGATAAAAGACAACAATTTAGAAGGAATGTTGATCCTTATAGAAGATCATCCATGGAGATGAACTTCCATGGAGATCCTCTTGGATCTAGGGCAAGGGATAGACAACAAACAAGTTACATCTTTGAAATGTGAGATGCATGCATGGATGAAGGAGGTTTAAGGTAAGGAGAAGGAGGGTTTACCAATGGTGGTATCCTATCTTCCTTGGATTAGTGTTTGAGACTTGAATTTGAGAGTATTTAGTGAGTGAGATTTGGGAAAATGATTAAGAAAAAGGTGGCAATTCAAAGGAATTCCCACTGTTTTCTACAATATTTTCGCCAAGGTGTTGTGTGAGTGAATTGTTGTTTTTTTTCTGAGACTGAGGGGCTCAATTTATAGGCCTCTGGAAATGTCGATTGGATCCGCGCGGATGACTCTGAAGGCGTGCACTGTTCATTAAATGCTGCTCCAGACTTTGGACAAAAGGAATATATTTTCAAAATATTCAACCAGCTGTTATTTACAGCTTACCCATTTCGGGTTTTTACCTTTTGTGAGATTCCTTTACTTGTTCATCCTAAAATAGCAATCCCCAACTTATCCTTGCTTTGTTAGAAAAGTTAGGTTCTGTTAGAAATGTTAGGGTTTAGGTTAAGGATGTTAGGGCTTTCGTTAGTTTTTTAACGAAAATACTAACAACTCAAATTGGAGCACTTACACCTGGGAGACAAGAGTCCCAACAAACTCAAGCACACTCCGTGAGGGGACGAATATGTATTAAGGAGACAGTGATTTTCATTGGTCTCATGTATCAACTACAACAACTTATCCTTTTATATTTTCAGTTTATTAATTTGTTTGTAATTTATATTTTCTGTAATCTTTTTCCTCGGCACCCTTGTAACAAGCTTACACGCAAGAGCAGGTGAGAATAGCCAAACAAGAGCTATAAATGAAGACCCAAGTTTAATATAATTTCCAACCATCAGAAGGAGGAGCCACTACACTAAACCTGCTTTATAAAGCCATCTTTCGGCTTCCATTTTGGCACAATCAGATTGAAATGCCTGTGATACGTTAACATTTCTTCTCGAGGATATAAGCAAAAAATATGTTGTTAAAATAAGATAACCGACATGTTGGCCAATGAATGCCCCAAGGAAAGCAGGAGCACCAAATAAGCCAACTACATGTTGGGTTTTGGGGTTACAAATGCAGCGAAAAATATTTATACAATAACAAAACCCTAGCCCTTAAATCCGTCTAGCATGAAGAGATGAAAATATGAAATAGATTTACATACCTTCAATGCGATTAAGTTTGTTCGAAAACGGATTTTCAAAAGCGAATCTCAAAACGAATCTCAAGAACCGTTGATGAAGGTTTTGATCTTCTCCTTGTTCTTTACTTGGTGATGAATCAACGATTGAAGTCTTCAAGCTTTTGGTGATAAAGTAATCACCCTCTATCGGTAATCCACACGCGAACGGACCAAGAACACTTCTTGTTTGATTGCTAGATAATCCCCGATTATTGAAACACTTTTCAATAATCAATGGCTGTTTGGTAGAATGAATCTATGGAATTTGATCTTTGATTCGTATCAAAATCAATCAATTAGTGTTTCTAAAACTCTAATTTTCGTCACCTCTGGCTGGGACAAAAGGATCACAAAATCTAGGGAGAAACGCGTTTCTCCATAAGTTATGGAGAAACGGGTCCCGACATGTCGCGCGACAATGAGCTAGATAGCCAGAAACCTATGAAAGTGATATCCAGAAACCTTCAAATGAATATCCAGAAACCTTCAAAATGTTTCGGATATACATTGAAGGTTTCTCGGATATCGAAAACCTTCAATAGCAATTTCGGATATGCCCTAACACATTTCCGATATGCACCTACAGTTTTACGGATATGCACCTAACGCTTCTCGATAAACATTTCACATCCTTCTGGCTATCAAATACAAAGCTTCTGGATATCAACTGCAAAGCTTCTGGCTATCAAATGCAAAGCTTCTGGATATCAAGAAGCTTTTGGTCTTGGCCTTGAGTTTTTTTTTTCTGGTTATCAAATGTAAAGCTTCTGGCTATGAAAAACACGTTTCTCCATAGTTATGGAGAAACGCGTTTCTCAGCAGACGCACTCCAAAAGGATTCTATTTATACTTGTTATAAATCCCTAACACTTAGGGAAAAGAGTCCTTATTCCAAGCCAAAACGGGTTTCCAGCGCCGCCAGGACGACTCGTCCCCAGGGGCACAAGTCGTGAGCACGACTTGTTCCATAGGGCACGAGTCGTCCCCTTTGGCAAGCACTCTGATAGATTCGTCCCTGCCTTGGGAAATAGTTGGGCCAGTTGGGGACGAGTCGTCCCCTCAGGGCACGAGTCGTCCCTTGACCCCAGAATTCACCCCTTTTGCCATTTTCAATCCGTTCTTTAGTGTGTGACCCTTTAGGAATTATATTTTATGTTGGTAGTGAGGTAAAACATCATCCTCACAAGACATAAGTGACTTCTAGCAAGTCATTATGTCCACCCAATTAAATATAATATCAAAGCTTGATTCCTTGATAATCAAATATCACAATCCCTTTGTCCACGATGTCCTATTGAACATGAGTCATGGTCCATGTCAACTCACATGTTCAATGCTTTCTCCATTCTGAATATGTTGATAATCTAAATACATTAGATCTCTATCAAATCACATGAGTGTGGCCACACATTTCATCAACATAATTCATCGTGGAAGCAACATCTCTTTCAACGAGAGGGACAAATCCATCTTGACTTATCATTCTTCCCTACAAGAATCCAATCGTGCCAACATAGCCCTTATTAATATACGATTAAAGATAGTTTAGACTATATCAAACACAACGTTCATCATGTGGAAGACGATGATAATCTCAGGTTCAAAGGATTCAATGACATGACTATCATGAGATTTAATCATGACATATATGATTATAGACCATGTCATAAATCTCATCGGTAGGTCATATCCAATACTTGTTTTCTAGCAAGTATCCATAAGTGTAATGTGCATCACATGCATATAATCATCTCCATGATTATCCACTACCAACTTATACTAGTTATTCACAATAACTAGGGACATAGTTCAATATAATAAACATGTAAACATATAATGAACCAAATAAACTTTCTCTATAATAAATGATAAAGACAATTACATAGCGGTTCAAGTTATAAGTCAAACATAACTAAACGCCTAAGGCACTACACCAACAATCTCCCACTTGCACTAGGCTCCATCTATGTATCGTTTACCCATGGACCTCACATGACCATCATGCTTTGCTTGTGCGAGGGGCTTGGTAAGCGAATCCCCAATGTTATCATCGGTTGATACTTTGTATATCTTAACGTATTCCCTATCAATAAACTCTCGAATGAGATGGAAACGTCTAAGTATATGTTTGGATCGCTGATGTGACCTTGGTTCCTTTGCTTGCGCAATGGCACCATTATTGTCACAATAAAGTTCCACTGGATTAGTGATACTTGGAAAAACTTCCAAGTCACTAATAAACTTCTTGATCCAAACTGCCTCCTTAGATGTATCGGATGTCGCTATATATTCGGCCTCGGTTGTAGAATCGGCTATGGTACTCTGCTTGGAACTCTTCCAACAAATTGCACATCCGTTAAGCATAAACACAAATCCCGACTGCGATCGGAAATCATCCTTGTTAGTTTGGAAACTAGCATCTGTGTAACCTCTTACAACAAGATCTTCTTCCATCCCTCCAAAGACCAAGAATGCATCCTTAGTCCTTCTTAAGTACTTAAGAATTATCTTAACTGCCATCCAATTGTTTTCACCGGGATCAGATTGGTATCGACTCGTCATGCTCAAAGCATATGAGACATCGGGTCTAGTACAAATCATAGAGTACATGATAGATCCAATAGCCGAAGTGTATGGAACCTCATTCATTTTTTTTTCGCTCATCAGTTTTCTTAGGACATTGATTCTTGCTAAGAGTAACACCATGACCCATTGGCAAGTTGCCTCTCTTAGAATTTTCCATCTTGAATCTTCTAAGAACCTTGTCAATGTAGGTACTTTGACTCAAACCAATTATCCTTTAGATCTATCTCTATAGATCTTGATACCAAGGATGTAAGCGGCTTCACCCATATCATTCATTGAGAAAAATTTCCCTAACCAAGTTTTGACAGTCTGAAGTGCATGAATGTCATTTTCAATGAGTAAGATATCATCAACATACAATAAGAGAAATAATATTGTGCTCCCACTGAATTTCATGTATACATAAGGTTCATCTTCGTTCTTGACAAAATCAAACTCTTTGATCTTTTCGTCAAAACAAAGATTCCAACTCCTAGAAGCTTGCTTCAATCCATATATGGACCTTTGCAACTTGCACGCCTTGTTAGAATTTCTTGGATTGACAAAACCTTCGGGTTGTGTCATATACATGTCCTCGAGTAACTTCCCATTAAGGAAAGTCATTTTGACATCCATTTGCCATATCTCATAGTCATAATACGCAGCTATGGCAACCAAAATTCTAACAGACTTAAGCATCGCAACAGGCGAAAAGGTTTCAACATAGTCTACACCATGAGTCTGCCTAAATCCCTTTGCTACATGCCTAGCCTTGTAAGTATGCACCTTCCCATCCATGTCAGTCTTGTTCTTGAAGACCCACTTGCACCCTATTGTTTTTACACCTTCGGGTGGCTCAATCAAGTTCCAAACTTGATTATCCGACATGGATTGCAATTCGGATTCCATGGCCTCCAATCATTTATCCGAATCAGGAGTGGACATCTCCTCTTGATAGGAAGTAGGTTCGTCATTCTCAATGACTTCCACTTCATTAGTTTCCGACACGATAAATCCATATCTCTCGGGTGCGAATAGTAACCTATCCGATCTACGATGGACTTATGGATCTTGAACCGGTTCCACAACTTCTTGTGGACTTGGTTTAGTCTCTACTATCGGTTCCATATTATTTTTGGGTTCTTGAACTTCTTCAAGATCAACTTTACTCCCACTAGTTCCTTTATTGAGAAATTGTTTCTCAAGAAAAGGTACCATATTGAGCAACAAACACTTTGTTCTCATTGCGGTTGTAAAAGTAATACCCTTTGGTTTCCTTAGGATAACCAACGAAAATAACCTTGTCAGATTTAGGTGCTAACTTATCAGAGACAAGTCTCTTCACATAAGCTTCGCAACCCCAAATCTTCATGAAAGACAAACTAGGTTTTCTTCCATGCCACATCTCATGTGGTGGTCTTAGGAGCCGATTTAGTAGGGACTCTGTTCAGTGTGAATGCATCAGTCTCTAATGCATGTCCCCAAAAGGATATAGGAAGGCCAACTTGACTCATCATCGAACGAACCATATCTAATAGGGTTCTAATCCTCCTCTCAGAAATACCATTCCATTGTGGCATTCCGGGCGGATTCAACTCTGAAACAATTCCACAGTTTTTGAGATGATTGTCAAACTCTTGGCTCAAATATTCTCCACCACGATCGGATTGAAATGCTTTAATAGTTTTGCCAAGTTGATTTTGTACTTCACTTTGAAATGTTCTAAACATCTCAAACGATTCACTTTTGGACTTCATCAGATTGACATAGCCATATCTAGATAAGTCATCGGTGAATGTAATGAAATACCGAAATCCTCCCCTAGCAATTCTACTCATTGGTCCGCATACATCAGTATGTATTAAGCCCAATAAGTCACTAGCCCTTTCACTACTCTTAGTGTAGGGTGGTTTGGTCATTTTGCCCAATAAACAAGATTCGCATATCTCATATGATTCATAATCATATGAGTCTAACATACCATCCTTATGGAGTTTAGAGATGTGTTTCTCGTTTATATGACCAAGCCGGCAATGCCACATGAACGAGTTGTTCACGTCATTCGGTTTAGACTTCTTGTCCACATGATAAACATTTTCAACACTATTTTGTTTCTCATCAAAATTAAGAACATAAAGGCCATTACATGAATTTGCAATACCATAAAGCATATCATTTAAATAAATATAAAACTTCTTATTCGCAATAAGAAAATTATACCCTTCATTATCCAAACAAGAAACTGAAATAATATTCCTACGCAAATCCGGAACATATTAACAATTGTTCAAAACAAGTACTAAGCCACTAGGTAAAGTTACATCATATGTTCCTACGGCTAATGCAACAACTCTTGCTCCATTCCCCACACTTAGGTCAACTTCACCTTGTTTGAGTAGCTTCCTATTCCTTAGTCCCTGCACATTTAAACAAATGTGAGATCCACATCCGGTATCTAATACCTATGAACTAGAAATAGAAAGGAAAATATCTATCATATAGATACCTGAATCAGAAGCAGTCGTATTGCCCTTCTTCGCCTTTAGGCCTTCCTTGTAAGCCTTGCAGTTGCGCTTCCAATGTCCAACCTCTTAGCAATGGTAGCAAACCGCATCCTTTTGAGACACTTTGTGAGCCTCTACGGCAACAGAAACTTTTGTCGTAGGTTTAGCAAAACTTGCTTTACCTTTGCCATCTTTCTTGAACCCTTTTCCTTTGGTAACCATTAACACATTTGTCGTTTCGGGCTTCTTGATATACTTCTCTGCAGTTTTAAGCATCTCATGCAATTCCGAGATATTCTTATCCATGCCACTCATGTGATAGTTCATTATAAAATGACCATAACTTTCAGGCAATGCATTCAATATTGTATCCGTGGCGAGTTCCAGACTCATCGGATTTCCAAGCCTTTCGAGACGCTCAATGTGACCCTTCATCTTAAGGACATGAGCACCAACCGACTGCCCCTCTTGCATCTTGCATGCATTTAGGGCTTTAACCACTTCATACCTCTCTTGTCTGGCTTGCACTTGGAACATTTCCTTTAAGCGCTCGGCTAGATCAAAAGCAGCTTCCATGTGTTCAAGGTCCTTCTGAAAAGCCTTACACATGGTGGCAAGCATAAGGAGTCTCACATAATTAGAATCATCAACATGTTTCTTGTAAGCATCCTTATCTGCCCTTGAAGCATTGGCAGCAGGTGGAGGTGGAACGGGTTCGTCAAGAACGTACATTTTCTTCTCTTGCCTTAGATCAATTCTTAGGCTTCTGATCCAATCAGAATAGTTTGTACCATTCTCTTCTAGCTTGTCCTTCTCAAGGACGGATCGCAGTGATAGAGGCTGATTATTGTGAGTTTCCATTACTACAATAAAATATGCAAACAATGAAACACATAAGTATCAACACATTTATCATCTAAGAGCAAATAATGTATTTCATAAATACTCCCACTAAATTATACACCTTCAAATACAAACATGTATCATATAATCATAGTAGGCTAAGATCCATATTTCACTTGATTTTGGTTTAACTGAGTCAATGCCCGAAATCAAGCTATTTAGGTAGAAACATCAATCATATCAATATATGACTCTTAGATCTTTTATGAGATTTCCTTAGACATCATATGTCAAAAATATGTTTTAAATCTCATCTATGCCTTGGGTCAAATCTCATTTGAAAGCACCAATTAAGTCAAAACCTTTTTCAAACGCATGAGACATGGAACGATGCACCTAACTGAGTCAAAACTACATCAACCATTATCTCATCTTGTTCACAATTTAAGATATAATGATGCACCCAACTGAGTCGAAACTACATCAAAATACTCTAAAATTTTACAAGTGTTCTAATCAAGGAATGGCATAAGACTTAAATATTTAGAAGGCTTTACACATAATAACAAATATCGCATGGTTGTAACATAAATCTTATGTGTACATAATCATGAACATATGGCTTCACAAAATTTCATATAAACACTTTGATCCAATTTTGAGAAATTATGAATCTACTTTAATCATATTAAATAGATCAACAACCTATGTGATAAACTAATCATATTAATACATCATACATCATGACCATGGCATATCATATATACTTGTTTTTCACAAAAAACAAAACACATAAAATCTAGATCTATTTCATATAGCATGGATAGCAATTAATCAAATTAAATCTAGCATGCCAATTTCAATCTTAATCATGGCAAGACACGACTCTGATACCACTGTTGGGTTTTGGGGTTACAAACGCAGCGGAAAATATTTACACAACAATAAAATCCTAGCCCTTAAATCCGTCTAGCATGAAGAGATGAAAATACGAAATAGATTAACATACCTTCAATACGATTAAGTTTGTTCGAAAACGGATCTTCAGAAGCGAATCTCAAAATGAATCTCAAGAACCGTTGATGAAGGTTTTTGATCTTCTCCTTGTTCTTTACTTGGTGATAAATCAACGATTGAAGTCTTCAAGCTTTTGGTGATAAAGTAATTACTCTCTATCGGTAATCCACACGCGAACGGACCAAGAATACTTCTTGTTTGATTGCTAGATAATCCCCGATTATTGAAACACTTTTCAATAATCAATGGCTGTTTGGTAGAATGAATCTATGGAATTTGATCTTTGAATTGTAATCAAAATCAACCAATTAGTGTTTCTAAAACTCTAATTTTCGTCACCTGTGGCTGGGACAAAAGGATTCTATTTATACTTGTTATAAATCCCTAACACTTAGGGAAAACAATCCTTTTTCCAAGCCAAAACGGGTTTCCAGCGCCGCCAGGATGACTCGTCCCCAGGGGCACGAGTCGTGAGCACGACTCGTCCCATGGGGCACGAGTCGTCCCCTTCGGCAAGCACTCTGATAGATTCGTCCCTGCCTTGGGGAATAGTTGGGCCAGTTGGGGACGAGTCGTCCCCTCAGGGCACGAGTCATCCCGTAGGGGACGAGTCATCCCTTGACCCCAGAATCCACCCCTTTTGCCATTTTCAATCCGTTCTTTTGTGTGTGACTCTTTAGGAATTATATTTTATGTTGGTAGTGAGGTGAAACATCATCCTCACAAGACATAAGTGACTTCTAGCAAGTCATTATGTCCTCCCTATTAAATGTAACATCAAAGCTTGATTCCTCTATAATCAAATGTCACAATCCCTTTATCCATGATGTCCTATTGAACATGAGTCATGGTCCATGTCAACTCACATGTTCAATGCTTTCTCGATTCCAAATATGTTGATAATCTAAATGCATTTGATCTCTATCAAATCACTTAAGTGTGGCCACACATTTCATCAACATCATTCATCGAGGGGCCTAAGCAAACATCTCTCTCAACGAGAGGGACAAATCCCATCTTGACTTATCATTCTTCCCTACAAGAATCTAATCGTGCCAACATAGCCCTTATTGCTATCCGATTAAAGATAGTGTTAGACTATATCAAACACAACGTTCATCATGTGGAAGACAATGATAATCTAAGGTTCAAAGGATTCAATGACACGACTATCATGAGATTTAATCATGACATATATGACTATAGACCATGTCAAAAATCTCATCGGTAGGTCATGTCCAATACTTGTTCTCTAGCAAGTATACAAAAGTGTAATGTGCATCTCATTTTCATATAATCAACTCCATGATTATCCATTACCAACTTATACTAGTTATTCACAATAACTAGGGACGCAGTTCAATATAATAAACATGTAAACATATAATGAACCAAATAAACTTTCTCTATAATAAATGATAAAGACGATTACATAGTAGTTCAAGTTATAAGTCAAACATAAGTAAACGCCTAGGGCACTACTGTTTTGGGTAAAAATCCAGGATTACAACATCTTGAAAAGCATTCAGCATGTCATCATCTTCGATCCAGCAGCCAAGGTAAAATTACTTAGATAATTAAATCATTATTTAATTATTTTTATTATATCTCTCATACAGGAAAATAGAACGTGGGAAATATCTTTCATGGACTCACTTCAACGGTTAGAAGACCAAGTCAAGAATCAAGAGGATCATGCCGAGATTTTAGGATAGTTTGTTAGATCTTTAGTTATCTTGTTTTGTATTTATCTATTTAAAGAGTTCATGGCTGGAACACTACACACACACAGTTCACACATACACTATTGTACTCCGCCATAGCTCAAGCATTTGCAACTCACTAAAACATCAATACTACCGTTTGGGACGAAGGTGACCATAAACACCTTCCGAGGTTTTGTGCCGGCTAGATAGTTGTCTCAAGGGCTTTCCTCGTTACATGATCGTGATTCTATGTTACTTTTCAATCCTTTTAATGGTTCCTATGCAGCAAAAAATGCCAAGATGACAACTTACTTGGGCATTGTGAAAATCCTGGGAAGCAAATTTCAAATCTTTTCCTTTAAACAAATACCCCGAGAGGAAAACTCTCAAGCAGATGCATTGGCAAATCTTGGATCATCTTTTAAAAGCCTATCCCAAACCAATATACCAATTATACATGTCAACATCCCTGCCGTGGAAAGGTTAGAGCTTTTTTGTACAGATGACGACATCTCAGATAATTAGATAGAGACATCTTGGACTGCACCAATAATTAAATATCTTCAAGATGGCACCATCCCTGATGATGAAAAGAATGCCAGAGCATTCAGGGTAAGAATTTCAAGATTTGTGTTAATAGATAATGTGTTGTTTAAGAAATCTTTTCCAGGTCCATATTTAAGATGTCTCGAAGCTGACAAAGAAATGGAAGTTCTAAAAGAATTGCATGAAGGATCATGTGGTAATCATTCTAGGGGCAGAAGCTTACAAACGAAAGCTCTAAGAATGGGTTACTACTGGCCAACAATCCTTCAAGATGCTGCCATCTTTGCCAAGAAATGTGATTCCTGCCAGAGGCATAGTGACATCTTGCACCAACCCACGGAATTGCTTCATTCTATTCTCTCCCCTTGGCCATTTATGAGGTGGGAATGGATATAGTAGGAAAATTGCCTAAAGCACCTGGAGGAAAAGTATTTTTGCTAGCAATGACTGATTATTTCTCGAAGTGGGTCGAAGTTGAATCCTACGTGCAAGTTCGTGATAAAGAAGTCATATCCTTCATTAAGAAGAATATATTCAGCAGATTTGGCATCCCGTCTGAAATAATATGTGACAACGGTTCTCAATTTATTAGCAAGAAGAAGCAGAATTTTCTCACTAGATGGGGAGTCAAGATGGTGACATCATCATCAGTATATCCTCAAGCTAATGGATAGGCAGAATCAAGTAACAAGATAATCATCAACAACTTAAAGAAGAGGCTAGATCAAAAGAAAGGAAGGTGGGCAGAAGAGCTTCCATTTGTCCTTTGGGCAGATAGAACGACACCAAAGAACGCAATAGGTCAGACCCCTTATTCCTTAGTATTTGGTGCAGAAGCGGTCATCCCAGTAGAAGTCGTCGTCCCTACTGCCAGATATAAGATGTGTACACCTGAGCAGAACGATGCCAACCTGAGTCATGATCTAAATACCATTGACGAACTAAGAGATTTAGCCAAGATCAGGATAGCGGCATATCAACAAAAGATTGCTAAATCCTATAACAAAAATGTCAGATTGTGGAAGTTCCAAGTTGGTGATCTAGTCCTACGCAAGGTGTTTCAAAATACAAGAGAGCCCAATGCTGGAAAGATGGCCCCCAAATGGGAAGGACCATACTTGATTGATGCTGAAGCGGGTAAAGGTTCATATTGGCTATCGACCCTAGATGGAACGAGGATCCCCCGAAGCTGGAATGCCATTCACCTTAAGTCCTATTTTATGTAAGTGTCAATAATTACATCCCAATGTAAATAAGACCAAGGTATGAATTTTACAGTTTTATTTCCAATAAAAGTACTTTTCAATTTTGTTTATCTTTTGAACATTTACTGACTTAAGCATCGAAGGGGTGTTAGCATAGCTAACACCCACCCCTAATGTGTTTCTGTTTTGCAAGGAAACAAGAAATATTCGAATAAACCCCGCAACAAGTGAAGATGTTAACATCATTCCAAGAAGCTAACATCTTAATCAGGTACGATCATTATTTATTTAATTATTTTCTTACTTCTTGTTTAAAATAAAATTTTTGTGAAATTCTAGTACTTTTCTATTTTCTTTTATCAAATAAAAATGACATCAGAATAGATGTCAAAATCTTTCACTACCTTATTATTTTGCAAGAGGTCGTCGATTCAAACAAGTTCTCATAAAGACAACCGTTTGAGACTGGCCATCTCACCTCCGTTAAAGGTACATAATCCCTTTAAAGGTTTAAAGAAATCACTTTCTTTCATCTCAATAAGGTTTAAACACCTCGCCTGGAGCGCACGATGTCAACCTTGAGTGAGGTGTGTGATGGTCCCGTATGTTTAATATATACGAATTACCCATCTCCACTCAGTCAATGTGTTTTGACCCTAAGAATTTATCAATATGGTTGTGGAATATTCATGCCACCCTAAGAACAAAGGTTATTGACATTTACATGTCAATCAAAGTAATTGCAAGGATTTATACATCCATTCGCACGTTGCCAATGTGAGGGCTCTCCCCGACTCCAGGACCTATAACTCGTGTTCTATCTTTGGAGGGTCCTCAAAATACACTTAAAAAAAAACTTTTCATTTATTAACTTGAAAAGTATATTACCCATTTTCAAAACCATTTCAAAATAACCCCTCTACTCGGAGGTAATATATAAACCTGCTTTCAAACCAAAACCTGTTTAAACGTAAACAGTACAAATTTACAGGCTTATACAAGCCCACTTTAACAAAATCAACTCCCAGGTTTAATTACAAAACAACACGCTGTAAGTACCCCAATCTGGATCACCCCCTTTCAAACACACGGGAAATACCGCAGACTCATCCACGCAGGTCTCGGAGACCTCTCTCCTTTCAAAACCCTCTCAAAACCCTCTCAAACCCCCAACCAAACCAGGGAGGAGCCTTTGCAGGATAAAAGGGACAAAAGGACCTTTTGGGAATTTTCGGGAAATCGAGAAAAGCAATTAAGGTCCGTACGGACCTCTTTGTTTCAATGATTACTAAATCCCCTTAAAGTCCACAATATTCCTCAAATCCGGGAGAAATGATGACTTCCATGCGGTTGGGTGGGATCTGGACCTCTTTGCATGCAAGATGGTCCGTACGGACCTTATTGCATGGGGGACATCATCATTCGAAATATTCTCCATCATTGCAGATTCCCTCAAATCGAGGAAATCCAAAATTCTGGATTACCTAAGAGGTCCGTACGGACCTCTTTGCTCCGAAATTTGTACTATAAATAGAGGGCTTCCCCTCCTCATTTTTTCACACCTCCCACTTCTCTCTTCCTCCCTAAGCCTTTAGCTCCCCTTCTAAGACCTTTCGAGGCATTCCCGGCCCCTTCGGATCCTTGAGGCCTTAGAGCCCCTCGAGGTGCTCAGAAGCCTCTCCGAGCGCTCCCGAGACGCTCCCGCGGCCGCCCGAGGCACTCTCGAGGTACTCGAGGCCCCTCGTGGTACTCAGGAGGCCTCGCCTCGGTCTTTCCCACGGTGTCCGACTCTTTTCCAGGAGTCAAAGCCGGCGATCCCAGAGACCTTGCCGAACCTCTCGCCCCGAATCCAACCAACGATTCCAACGCACGCCGAACCTCTCGCCCCAGTGACTCCTGCCACCACAACGCACGCCGAACCTCTCGCCCGAGTGATCCCGACGATCCCCACGCACGCCGAACCTCTGCCCGAACGCGGCCTACAACCTCAACTCACGCCGAAACTCTGTCGCGGACAACCGGCATCCCCAAAGCAATCCAGGAACGCTACTCGGACCTCAAACACTATTCCCCGGCGGAAGACGGACACGAACCAACATTGGTAAGGCTTCCTTCCTACACTATTTCAATACATTTCAATACAATGTAGACATCCGATCTGACATGCATTTTTAAAAGCACACACACACACACACAACATTTAAAGGATATTAGGGTATCCAGAAAGACTCGTTTTACGAGGCTACTCGGGTGAGCTCTAATATTCTAATATTCTCTTCCCGAGGAGTCATCTGACCTCCGAACTCAAAATCTCATCACACAAAAACAGTTTAAAATTTATCTTTAAACTGATGCCCTTTTTCAATGTTTTGGGCTTAATAAAAACGGCGTGGCGACTCTACAAAATGCGAAAGCAAAACGGCGAGACACCTCCAACGCGAAAGATGCCAGATGCCGGGGCCGCGAGGCCTTTCTCGGATCCGGGTAATTTCAGTTGGCGACTCCGCTGGGGACATTTTGTTTTAAAAACTTTTAAACAAAACAAAAGATTTTTAAAACAATGATGAGGGTCAAACTTTCATTTTACCCCTTCCTTTAACTGTTGTGTGTGTGTGCACGTGCTTACGCTTTTTATTTTACAAAAAGAATAAAAATACAAAAAAAAATGCATCAATATACATCTGTGCATACATTTAAAATTCTTCAAAAATTTCTATTTTACTCGGAAAAAGAATTTTAGAGACCGCACACTACGCGCATCGTCTTGCCTCGGTTACCGCCGCACCTACTACACCGCCTCGGTTACACCGCACACTATGCAGCCGCCTTTGCCTCGGTTACACCGCACACTATGCGCATCTTTGCCCTCGGATACCACCCACACTACAACCCTTAACCCGGAGTGGTCTCGGTTGCGGTCCGTTTGGTCTTCCTAGGCCTCTTGGGCGCGCGCGGGATCATTCCAAACATCCCATCCTAGCCAGCGTCGCCCCACACGTTTGAGTCTTGAGTCACACTCCGTCCGGACTCGGTTGGTTTTTACCCGATCCGTGTCATACGGCACTGGATACATATACCATGCCGGCCATTTTAGGAGTCAAGGCTCGGAACTCAAGATCCCTTGCGCAAGCAAAGTGATGAAAAGGTCATGCTAAAATCTTGACTCGATCTTGATTTCCGAAGCTACACCAGAACGATGTTCCGTCCGGATATACATCCATGCTTGCATGACACCATGTCATCACGCCTTTGATACGTCGGCCATGATGATATGACCCGGCCAACGCCTAACGTCACGGATCCCTTGCGCAAACAAGTAAAGAGAGGTCATGCCAAACTCTTGACACGATCTTGACTCGGTGCAGCCGGCTCGGTTCACTATTCACATGGCTAACGCATCAAAACGAACATGACAAAGCTCGGTCCTTAGGTTCGATTTTTCTTTTAGGCCGGTGGAAACCGCTTGCACTATAGGACCCTCGCACAGGCTGTCCACCTGGGATGTCGAAATACGGGTGCAAAACGAGGGGCTTATAGCGCGCGAGATGGTCTCCCGGCGACCCGGGGATCTAGCATAGTTGCGAAAA